>OX463859.1:22844729-22969548 GCA_949825065.1 Odontocerum albicorne | reverse complement strand
ATGTATATTGAATACACAATACCGGAATGCACGGATTTGTTTAGCATAACTTTTATTAATCGTAGACCATATTGTTTTTCAACTTTATTACTTGAGTACAACATGATGAGTTTTTTTGCCATATGGCAATCTCTTTCAATCAACCAGAAATGTGTTTTACTAGCAACAGAGGGGAGTTACTTTTAAACAATCGGTGTATTGACTGGAATCGAATTCACAACCTCCGGATTAAAAGACAAGCGTCTTACCAACAAGTTCACAGAAGTCGTCGCAGTTCATAGCAAGTTCCACGAAATTTCCCGTTTCCATGTGCTTTTTGTTATGATCCGATTAATTTAAGGGTTTAATTTCTTAAATTCAGATTCATTAGTTTCATGGGCTTGAGTTTATTTTATAACGATTTCCAATTAAATTAACCGATTATGTATTGTTCACTTTACAATCAACTTGAAAGTAGTATCTGATGAACAGTTAGTGATATAGTCACTGTCAAGTGAGAATCCTGCTTAAAATAGTAATTCTGTCATTGAATCATGGTATTTTATAGGAAGCAATACTTAGGAAACGTTACTTTATGTAGCAAATAGTGAACTAAAAGTTTACATACGTGGAAAAGTTGATGAAATATCTGCGGTTTCAATTCCCATTGCTATTAATTTTTTTAGGGTTCCCAAGGGTTAAGCTTAGTTTTCTTTTAAGGTCATCTTTGTATTTGATCCTAGGAAGTTGCTACAAGTTGGATCAAGTGCATTATATTTTGTACTATTTAAACCTTAGTGTAATACAATACACTATATAAATACTAGTGTTAACCAATTTAAAAGCTAGTTAACAAATTTAACATAAAATTCTTTACGGCTATTGAATTATGTTAAAGAAATCAACATGTCATGTGCTTTTGACGAATGTTGAATGAAAAAAACCAAAATATTTGCTTTGAAAAAATTTTGGCAAAAAGGTTTTCATTTAAAATATTTGCTTGTTATTCTCAATTCGTGTTTAAGTTTTTTTTCGTATTGCCTACCCTATGTTATTTGATATATGAGAATAACTTGACCATACAGTTTCTTCGCAAACCGTGAAATTTAAAATAAGCAATACCTTACAAAGAACAAAAACTTTTTTTCAAATCCCTTTGTTTACAAAATATTTGACATGTACGAATCATTCTTTCTTTCCAGCATTTTATTACCACACCAAGTGTACATATGCGGTTAAATCGAAGAATTCCATGCTGAGACAAAATTACTAGGTGTCATTCAAAGCTGTACGGCAGACAGAAAACTGAGGGAGCCAATACTCTTATATGACAAAACTTGCAAAGTTTTACCAATACACTAGATGAACAAATGTAATAACCGAGAGTAACAGTTATAGGGGTGCCTTCACTCTGCAATGGGTAGAACAAGGGCACATAATAGCCCA
Source organism: Odontocerum albicorne (assembly GCA_949825065.1). NCBI lineage: Eukaryota > Metazoa > Arthropoda > Insecta > Trichoptera > Odontoceridae > Odontocerum > Odontocerum albicorne. Next base: position 22,968,123 of record OX463859.1, on the reverse strand, counting down.
CCGTGCTTTTGGTAATATATGATATATTAAAAGAATAATTATAAACATACTAGGGATGAAAAAAAAACCATGAAAATAATGGTATAGGGTAGAATTCGAACCTACATCTTTCTGTGGTCACGACAGCAGTTTTACCTTTAAGTTACCAATACCTGTACCATTGGTGTCGTATTTTTTTCAATAATAACCCTACCTCATTTTTACAAATTTTTTGAATATTTCAATTAATCATTATTATTTTTAGTTTGCAAACACATCTGCAAGGAGGATAGCGCTAGCTTGCAGAATTGTAGAAATAAAAATCATAATAATGATTAACCGAAATATTAAAAAAAATTAAAATAAGTAAGAAACGAGATAGGGTTATTATTGAGAGAATATGACATCAATGGTACATGTATTGGTAGCTTAAAGGTAAAGTTACTGTCATGAAAACAGAAAGATGAGATATACGAGTATATTCGTTGGGGAAAAGGAACAATAAAAAATATATTTTTTTAAAAAGCTTTTTTATATTCTTTCATTCGGTTGTATTATCATCTTAAGGTAAGGTAAATTATAAACACGTTAACGACACACGCTGTCATTGTACTGTAAAAGTCGGTAAAACAAAAGAAAACACAAATAAAACAAAAAAACTTAAAACAAATACAAAAAGAACTAAAACGAAAATAAATAAACTAATACTGTATATACACATTAAGGTACAATAGTTACAAAAATGGTAAACATCGTATTAAAAATAACACAAAATATAGACAGGTATGCTTGTAGGCACATAACACAAAAAAATAGTCTTAACTAAAAACATTAAATTAGAAATATACATCGTCGACATAAGGCACTTAAAATAAAATTAACGAACGAAAAATAATACGAGATAAAGCAAACATAAAAATATATATATAAAAAGATAAAAGTGAGAAACTAAGTAAGTCGTTTGAGTATCATATTTCGATTACTTCTAAGGCAATTAAAACATTGTTTTTTTTTATGTTAGTACGTCAAATACATATAAGAAAGAAATAAAATAATAATTTACAGTCAATAAACTAAAGAAAAAGTAATTAATATTTACAAGATTATACAAACAAAAGTAAAAACGAAACTAAACGAAAAAAATAATATAAATCACAACGAAAAAAAAAACTAAAACAAAAAAAGTTACAGTCAAGTCTTTGATCTTTGCAAGTCGCGTAAGTAATGTTAATGAAGTCTCATAAATACAACGAAAGAATCGAATATATTTTTGTCTTACAGTGTTTACGTTTTACATTCAAAATCAATAATTTATCAACAAACGAAACATAAATTTAAAAATTCAATAAATTAATATAAATAGATATTCAATAAATAATGTTAATTTTTTAAGACATTTTCAGATAACCCAAATAAGGGTTGCTGTATGACTATAATTATGAAGAAAAGAAAAAATCCCTCGGATTATAAAAAAAACGGTTCAAGTTGATGGTAGAATTTAAAAATCAAGACGAATTTTTAAATTTACCATCACTTGAAAAATTCAATGAACTAGAAAGACTCAATTTATTTTCAACTCGTACAAAAATGAGTTTCACTTTTCAAATCGATCGACTCAAATTTCATACTTGAGTCATTCGTTTTGAAGTATTCTTGTGACACATTTTCGTGAGTATTTTGGACGGTTTATTAAATCGAAGGTATTAATGATTAATGCAGTTCTTTGATTTACTCCGGTTTGTGGGCACTGTATGCCAAGTCTTGGGCTGATCTTCCCCATCCGTGGACTGGACCGTGGTGCTCTTCAGCGTAATGTGGGTGAACTTCCTCGTGCTTGCCGCTACCGAGAAGTTTCTTGATACCGATGACACCAGAGATGAGGAGGGCCAGTTTACCGATGATCAGAGCCTTGAAAGCGACCATGGCGAGGAATCCGAGGAGAAGGGGGATCAGAGCAGCAGCCTTCAGCTTCAGCAGAAGGAGGAGGGGGAGGAGCAACTTCTTCTTCTTCTTGCGGCCTGTTAACAAAGAAAAAAGATCATTAGTTTAATATTTAATCCAAATATATGACACGATTTTTACTTCAGTTGCCTAGTTTTTCCTTAAATCCGGTTTCTGTCTGGTTTTCGCCAAAGTCTCTTTAATATATTTATGACTGTTTGGAAGAGAGTTGCACACCACAATAAACCCATCAGGTTGTATTAAATACAACTAAAGTGTAATAACATTGCGCATATGTGATGAAAATAATACTTCTAAAATAAATAAATAATTTTAACATAAAAAGCCGGAGATATTATTATTATAAAAGCAGTCCAAGTATGTTTTGATATACGAGTATAAGAAGCTTAGGAAAATTTTAATTTCAATATTCTTAAAATATTTAATATTTTAACTAAGTTTCCCTTTTCCCTACTAAATCCTTAGATGAGAAAAAAATTAACCCATCAAAAGCTTTTTACTATTGCGTTATTTTACAATAAGTTATTGCGTCATTTTTTTTACTAGAAGTTACAAAATACAAAAGCCACTATTAAGAACATACAATTTTTCCAGCCTGTTGGGTATAGTTAACGAATATAATATTATTTTTACTTTTCATTTGATATCAATAGAGAATTTAATATTTTTCGATATTTTGCTTCGTGAATACAAATAAAGTTTTTTACTTGACAAAGCTTCTTGTCCATGATTACAATGAATTATTTATAAAATAATTTCCTACCACATCCATTTTTTTTATCTCATTGTTTTAATCATTCAACAAAATATTCTTAAACTGGATATTGTATGGCCTGTTTCTTAAAAATACTGGTTTTTATAGGTGATATCACGGTTGATCGGTGTCTCGTACGTATGAAAAGTATGCCATGTCTTATGAGAACATTTTTTTATATGTCTAATTTACATAAATTTCCTGGTCATTCAAAATATTGGGGTTTACCGTTAAACTCGTCGTTAATATCTCTCCAAATGAAACGAATTATTAATATCATACGCATTTGAAATGATATTTTTTGTCAATCGATGGGAATATTTAAGCTCAATTTCAATATTTGAAATTTATACTATTATCGTTATTACATTCACAAAGTTTTGAATCTTGATATAAAAAAAACTATATTCAATTAAATTCTAAACTTTTAAATTAATGCAATCATAACTGTAGATTTACATGGTTTTGAATCTAGATAAAAAATTCCAAAAAATAAATTTACGTCATTTTCACATGTATATATTATATGGTTTCGGATCTCGATTAAAAACAATAAAAAAGTATTGTAGAGAACAATTTAATGCAGATGAAAATTGATTTTAATTGTGATTTTTTTTTAAATTGTATTCTTTTCAGATTTTATATGTATGTCAGTAAATATAATTTTAAAAGATAAATTTATCAATTGATATTCAGTTTCATAACTTAAATTTAATTATTTAGGATACGAAGTTGACAAATATTCAAAATTAATTGTAATTTATTTATTATAGAGTGTCAAAAGAAACTCATGATAAATTTAAAAAAAAATATTGTGTACTTTTTAAATGTGTAATCAGAACTGACAATAGGTCTCGTTATTTGTCTATGAATTTGAAAAGATCAATTGATAAATACGTAAAAATCATAACATCGTTTAGCACATTATTTTTTCTAACGTAATTAAAATACAAATTTACATTAATTGCACATGTAGATCGAATGTAAAAAGTGGTATTAATTTAAATAAATAATTATGAATTAATAAAAAAAAATGACATAACTGTACTAATAAAATCTAATTAGTTCAAATAAACCAATTCATGTATATAGCATGTGATGTTTCAATCAACGTAATGATTCAGTTAATTTCGTTACAATATTAATAACGAATCATGTGATCAAATCAAATCCAATTATGTACACTTGGATTTATAATATATTCAACATCTTTATCTATGTCAGAGTTATGGTGTTACCAATGTACGTATACGACTAACCCATTATTGTAGGTCAAATTGTTAATAAAGATGGTGTCTGACATTAAAACGCCTTTATTTTTTTACAACAAAACACTGTAGAGTGAAAAATAAATAAATAACCGTGTGAAGTTAAGTTGCTTTACATGATTATATATATGAGAAGTGGTTTATGTGTTGATTGTTGTATGGGAGTTAAAATTAACTAGTTAAACCATTTAATACTTGTTTCGTTTTTTCTCTCTCATAAAAATGTAGATTTTTTACTTCTTCAGTTAATAAGGGAGTATTTTTAATCACAAGACTAATTACTTGACAAGTGTTCTTTTAATTGAAAAAGTTAGTATTCAGTCAAAAATAAAAAATTGTAGATTAAGAAAAAAAAAAACAATTATTGCATATTTAAATCATACACAATAATGTTTTTTTTGTGTATTTAAACAAAAACAATTATAGAATAAAGGAAAAAAATAATTATTCGTTCCTACTTTTATATTAATTTTAAATATACTCGTAGCTCTTATTTTAATTTTTTTAGGTTTTTTTTATATTAAATGTAATTGAATGTTGATATTGCAACTTTTAAATAAACCCGGCAGGGTTTTTTTTAACAGTGGCAATTATTTTCAATTTACTAGAAATGTGTTCAAAAGTCTGTTGCAAAAAAAAAACTTAAATGGGATTTTTGGCTATCATCGGAAATTTTACTCAAATTCTGCGGATCGAAGACAAACGTTCTATTAATAAGGAACTGGGGGGACTTTATTGATATTATATTCAATTAATTTGTGAATAGATTATGTAATAATATAATATATTGCTGTTAAAGCATTTAAACTACGATGATTAAGTGTCTGTATTTGAATTGATTCGAAATATGTGTGTTGTTAAACACTTTGTGAAAGTTGGCAAAAAAGTTTTAGAAAATTCAGGTAAAGTCTTTTTGCATAATCAATGCACGTTTTTAGTTGTGCTGTTTTATCAATTACCATAGGCACCAATGTCTTCTTTGTAAACTAGTCACGAAGACTTTGTACATATAATGGTGAGTGGCAGTATATTTTCAAAATAGGTCCTACCCACAGTTTAAATATTGGTGATATTCTAGAAAACTTGTCTTATTATTAAGAAATTTTGCTTTATAATTCATATTTTACTTTCTGAATATTTTTGCACATTTATTTTTCGGACAAAGAAATTAGTTTCTGATCTTTTTTTAAATAAAGTTTGATTTGATCTTAATATTAATTGACCAATGCTTGTAAAATGTTAAACAAAATGAAATTATGAGAGAAGCTTGAATTCAAATCAATAAAAAAATATTGATCAAAATAAGATTATTCGTTGGTTTAATTAAAATAGACAAAACGCAATAGAAAATGGCAAAGATATATAAAATTATATGAATTCGAAAAAAATAATTATAAGTAATTCGAAATAATAATAACTATTTTAAAGTATTTTCAAAATGAGTTCTCCCTTAAATATTGAAGTTAATATGAATAAAACTGAAGTTAATTTATTAATTATAAACAATAAAATTATAAGCAGGTTTTAGTTATCATTTTTATTTTAAATCTTTGATATATTAAAGATTAAATAATTTATTTTATTACTTTAATCAAAGAATAAAAACAATCCAAATTATGAATATTTTTTTAATGCGTTTAAAGTTAATTTAAAAAAAGAAACATATTTAAGATAATTTATTTATATTTGATCCGGATATTGTCATTCATATTTTTTACGAGGTCCGAAAGTGGAAGGTATATCGATTGACAACCTCTTTGTCGAATTAAAAGTATAATGACTTATTGGCCGACCGTCTGAAACCTGTCGCGGCGAGTTTAAAGTCTCCGTCAGCCATCTGCCAAAGACGGTGAAGAAGAAGAAGAAGACGGCTGGGTGAAACACTATCCACTTTCTCTGACCTACAAAGGAATCCGGACTATCGAGAGAGACTTCTTAACTTAACACGTAGCCTTCACGCAGAGTGAGAAAGCCTAAAGGTGAGATGAAAGATAAAAAGAGATTTAACCTTGAAAGTGGTAGTGCTCGTGAGAAGGATGAACAATTGAAATGGACTTAATCTTAGAAGTCAACTTTCTGGAGTTAGAAATACTGAATACCCTAATATTACGTATAAGAGGATAAATATATATTTAAAACTTTCGATTGAATTCATAATAGTTAAAAGAAATCATAAGATGCGTTAAAACATGCATACAAATTTTCAGTTGGATTCGTAATAGCTCTTAATCTTGATACTTTAGACAACTTAAGATTTTGATATGATTTATTTGATTATTTTATTCGAGTTGTTATCGCTGTTAAGATTCGTGAGAAATGTTCCCAAATTAGTTCAAATCTTAAAAGCCTTCGTAATATACTTGAAAATTATGCGATACTTTATAATCAAGATATATTAAATTCATAGATCGAATTCATAACACTAACAAATCAGGAAATATTATCATTTTGATGTATGCACATATTCGTCAAATTAACATAGTAAATGGATTTTTTAAAATTTATGTAGTATTGCCTTTAAGTTGATCAACTTTAGTGATTATGAACTCTCAAAAAAACTTAAATATCTAAGTTTGACATTAACAATTCTTTTAACAAGAAAATAATGAAATGATCAAATAAAAACTCGATTTATTTCCATATTGTCTAAAATTTAAAATACTTAAACGCACGGTCCAGCACCAAACCCCATTATTATATCTTCCTCCAATTTTTATTTTATGGTAATAAAGCAATTCGATAAATACAACACTGTATCTGTCGTTTAAGAGAAAGTTGATGGTCGTGGTAATCGGATTCACGTGTGAGTTTACATTTTTTAGGTCGATTGGCTAATTTATTCGTGTTTACATTATTTCTCTTGGTCATTTTATGACTGTTAATTTGAACATGTTATGTGTCAATTTTGACGGTATTTTTTTTAAATGTATAACAATTTATACGTGAGCTATTATTAATAATTTGGCAGCATTACGATATTTATGCAAATAATTAAAGATTTCTTTTTTTATGGTGTGTACTTTTTATTTATATTTAGCATTTCCATTTCTTTTTTTTTTAGATATGTCATCACTGTGCATATCATCAAATTTTACAAAATAAATTTGTGTTCTATAAGAGTAATTTATAAAACAACATTTTGTCAAAAACATTTTTGCTAAAATATTGTGTCGTTTATTGTGAAATAAATTAATATTGAACCTACCAGATCTTATAAAAAATAGTACATAAATTTTGCTTTTGAAAAAAAAAGTAAAGAAGTAGGCGAGCATGCACGCTACATACATTGACGTGCCACAGATAGACATATATGAGATGCCGTTTAGAAAGTTAACTTGGTGACAATTTCCAATTGTATAATGTTATAAAAGAGGCATTTCTTTAAATGTTCGACTTCTCCATTATCTTTTGTCGGAGTAAACTTTTATTTAAAATGTAGGTTACCATGTTATGACAGTTTAATTAGCAACGATGACATTTATATTTAAATGAATGATTGTTTTTTAAAAAGTATTAAAAATGATAATTTTCACATATGAATTATTCGTTAAAAATCAATTTTAATAAGGCATTGACACAAATTTTCTTAAAAATTTACCATTTTAATTTTAATACCAAATAATATGACACCCTTAATACATAAGTAAGTAAAAACTACTTCTTGAGTATTTGCAAATTTAATAATTTTAGATTTATGAACAGGTTTTCTCATTTGATTGAACTGAAACTGGAATGCTTCCGCATGACCTCTTTTATAAGGATATAAATTTTGAAAGCGAAATTCTGAGAAATTTCACCTGTAGTTAATATTGTTCGAAGAAATTGAAAAAAAATATATCAGATGAGCCGAGTAAAAGTTATGGAATATTGGAACCACTTCATATTTCCGCGTTGTCTGTTAATTAAAAAAAAATAGGGATAACGAAACATTATCGGCCAAGAAAACAAGAAACTTGAAAACAATGAAATTCATCAATTTGAAAAAATAGTTGTATATTATTTTTCAGTAGAAACCACTTGAATTGACATTTTGAATTCTGAATAAAAAAATATTAACATTTTTGCAGTAAACAACTCCTTTAAAAAAATATTTAACTTTTTAGGAAATTTAAACGTTTTCTCGACAGTAGCATTTATCTACCTTTGCACATGAGTAAGGTTTAACTACGGATGTTAAAAGTGTTTACATATTGATCGAATAATTGAAAACTTATATATTTTAACTTGTCTACTTTTACTAAATGACGTCTGCTTGTATGATTCTATCTCATAAAATTAATAAAAAAATGTGTTGCGCAAGAAATGCTTCTAACTGCGGTCAAGTTAAAGTTATATAATTTCTGCTTATTCGTGACATTGACCTCTCGTGTTGTGAAGTGGAAACTTAATATAACGACGACCTCAAAAACCCAGCAATTATTTGGCGGTTTAATTTGTCCTTTTGTGTTGTAAAAAAACGTGAATCGTAGACGAGATTGGCTGTGAATGAGGTAATTAGTGAGAAATTATGATATTGCATGTTAGGAGTAATGTAACACAGCTAAAATTCTTTGAAACTTTTACAAATTGTATTATTTTAAACGAATGGCAATGTATTTTGTTATCTTAAATGCTGACTGTAGGAAAAATACGTTGAAAAAATGGGAAAATTTAGCAGTGGAGAGAAAAGCTGTATACGTAACAATAGATTTGTTGAAACCAATAGACGAAATGTTTTTTTTAAATATCTTATATATGGAAAAATTTTATTCACATCCAGTTTTGAAGTATATGGAAAACATGTTAATTTATTACTTTGTGTTACAAGTAAAAAATTTAAAAGAAAGTGCTAAGTTTCTTTAGAATTAAAAGAAATCGTGGTGTAATAAGTATTTATGGCTAAGGTGTTTTTAAAATATTTTTTCTAGATATATTAGGAGACAAAAAATAGTACATCTAGTTATCTGTCAACATTATTCTACTAAGCAATATTTTATCCAACAATGTGGCTTATTTAGAAGCATTTTTTTAACTACATATTTTTCCTTTTTCATCATTAACAGTTACTTTTACTACACGCGAATGGTTTAAACTTTCGTATAAAAGTATTTTGAAGTTTAAAGTAATAAAACAAACCAAATAAAGTGGTTATTTAATGTGGCCAAAGGCCCACTTTTTCATTCGCAAATGATGTTATTATGTGAGTGCGGATGTAATAAAAAAAGAAGGAATATGGTTGAAAGTGAATGAATGAAAAAAAAAAGGAATAAGTGGTGGAAAGTGAACGTAACGAAGCATTAAGAGACGTGATTACATGAAGCGGTCAAGTATTGCATGATGTGCTAATATACATAATTCTATTAAATTGGTCGTGTTTAGAGGTCAAAATCGAACAGAATAAAATAAAAGCTTTTAGAAATATTTCGTAATATGAATGTGGTGTCTGAAAAATATTGAATTATGATTTTGGTGATAGTAAAAACCATAAAAGTATGTCTGTAGCATGTTCATAAGTAAGCCATCTAAATAATAATTAAATTAGTTGTTCTGTCTTCTAAAGGAAATAAATCATACTGGTTTACTATTACAAAACAAATATAGTTTAGGTTTTTGTGTTTTTTGTATGTGATAAATATTAGTTTGCATTGTGAGTGATAAAAATTAAAATTTACCTTCTTCCATGGACCTCTTCATCTCATCGATGGAGTCCTTGGGCATCTTGAATTGCAGAGTGTGTCCTTCAAGGAACCTAGCCACTCTATCGATGAGAAGACCCTCAACCTGGTTTTCCCTGACTGAGACATCAGCAGACAATGGCTCATCGTTCAGTGCTCTGGCTCCCTGCTGTCTTGAAGATTCAGCGGTCTGGACCAGTGAGATTCCTTCGCTGACTTCTACGTCTCCTTTCAGTCCATCAACAAACCTTAGAGCTCTCTCCTGAAATCAATAAAGGAGAACATTGTTGTACTGACGAAATCGTTCAAGGTAAGAAAATTATGTTACCATGTAGATTATTACAAAATAACTAAAAAGTAATATTTAATAAACTATATTATATTCAGTGTAAGTAAAAAAAAAATTACCGTGAACATTTACTTTTTGTGATTTAAATTAAATTTGGTTAAATATTCAAATGGATTTTTGAATTAATTAATAATATTTTAATAAATAAACTTAAATAATTCAAATTTTATAATGTTTTGGAGTCGTAAAGAAATACTGTTAACACTAAAAAAACTAAAAAAGACAGTATTTCACTAAACAATTGTAGAATTTCGAAGAAGGATATCTTACTTTCATGCACAGTGTAATATCACTCTCGCCACACTCCTTGACGAACTTGAGAGCCGATGTAAGGACACCCCCATCATTGCTTTCAGTCGGCATGGCTACGGCAGCAGCAGCCAGCATCAGCGTCAAAGCGAAGAACCTCATCTTGTATCTTAGTCCTCCAACAGCAAAACCAGACACGAACACTCTTTGAGAGAGAAAGAAGTTGCTGCTACTTTCTACTACTTGATCGGAATCAGTCGACGAACTGTGATGATGCTCTGGGAGCCGTCTGGTTTTATTGGAGCCTCCGACAGTTGGGAGTGGGGACCGATGACCCGGTGTTGAATCCTCTTCCACCTACTTCCTCCGCCTTCTTCTTGTCTTGTCTCAACACATGGCTTTTACAATGCCAAGGTCTCCACACCCTCACGTTCCTCATGTTTCAAGGGACCAAATATGTAAATTTTTAAGTTTTTAGAATATTTAGACATATGTGTAATTTATGTTTGTTTGAATGTTGAAATTGTTTTTATTGGAAAGTTTATCGTTAAGGTTTTTTATATCTTCTTATTTAAACTTGAAAAAATTGCTAGATACACTGTATAATTATTGTTTTTAAAATAATACGTTTGAAGTAATTTACGAATTTTTATTTCAAAATTTAGTCAAATTTGTTAAATTTATGTTTGATTATTTATATAATATTGACGATTTTTTATTTAATATGGTTATTCAAGTAAAACATTTTTGAAGCTGTATTGGAGATGTTTTGAAGTAAATTTTCAAACAATATAAACAGTTTTAGTACGAGTGAAATTTTGTATATTGTTCAATAATTATTTTATAAAGTTTAATATTTAAAAAACTTTAACTTTAAACGTTTTCAATTTTTTTATAACACTCATCAAATACGTAACACTTAGTTTACGCAGTTTTTTTTAAATAAATTTTTGATTTTAAGTCAACTCAATTAAATATATTTGTTATAATATAAATTTTCAATAAGAAGTCATTAAAATCTATTTTTTTTAATTCAAATATTTTTTGCAGCTTATAATTTAATACGGCTGAAATTGTTTTGTGAAATTGTTTAATAAAACACTCCAAATGTTTCAAAAGCTTTAGTTTAAATTAAGGAAACAAAATAGTTTGGTATGGATGAGTAAGGCACATTAAAAAAACTTCGTTTTTTAGTAAGACCATTTATATTTCGTTGTTTTTAGTTCGTGGATTTTTTAATGAAATAAAACATGTAAATTTAATGTTTATTTAAATTTATAACAGAAATAATATTTAAGTGTAATTTGGTTAAAATTTCGAATAACGATAATTCTTTATATATCTTGTATGAAATTTTATAAGACTAATATTTTATTAGCTGGGCATGATTTTCCTGATTTTCGGAATTTTGTCTACTTAACATATATATTGGGAAGATAATATAATGTAAAAAACGAATATATAAGATCAAAATCTTAAAATTGAATGAATAGGCAATTGAAAATACATCAATTTAAAATTGTGTATTTGAATTTTTTTTTAAAACTGTGATTTACGAATTTATTTTTGGGTTTAAATTATTTTTTTTTAAACAACTAACTGTGTAAGTTGTGATGTTCATGTTTTTTTTATTAAGTCACATTGAAGAAAAAAAATTAAAATATTTAAATATTAGTTTAAAAAAAACGTTTTTTTATCTTTGTAACAATCAATACTTATACTATAATATCACATTTTTATATGAACTTTACAATAAAATATTTATTTAATTATTTTGTACCATGATGTTGCTAAGCTTATTGTCATATGGCAATGTCTTTCAACTAACCGGAAACATGTAAAATATGCCATGAGTGAAAACGAAACTAGAATTCTTTCTATAAAAATATGTATTTCAGCGGGAATCGAACCTGCAGCCCCCGGACTGGTAGACATGAGACTTACCAACTAGGACTATGGAGGTCGTTTTTGAAACTGGTCGTGAACTTTATTAATATAACAGCAATGAAAACGAAAAAAATAATACTTAATATATATTTTAATAAACTAAAAAAAATATTACAATGGTTTGGGCTTGAGTACTTATAAGAATAAACTGTACTGGATACAAAATAATATTTTTATTTCTTTATAACTAAAAGGATGCCGAAAAATATGCAAAATCTATTTTTTTTAAACTTATTTTTTAAAACTTATTTATTAAAAATGTTTTTTTTTTTGTAATAATCGTACAGATTTCGAAATAGAAGTAAAATATTGAAATTATAAAGTATTTAATGTATTGAACTTAATATTGTATTGACTGCTTATTTATTGTCTTTATGTTTTTTTTAAATTTACATATACAATGGTAACCTTTACATGACCTCCGTTGGCTGGTTGGTTAAATGCTTGTCTGCCGATTCGGAGGTTAGGGATTCGATCCCCTCTGGAACTCAGATTGAAAAAAAATAATTGGATTCCAGCCTGGTTTTCACTTTGGGCCTCTTAAACATCTTTCTGGTTGGTTGGAAGAGATTACCACATGGCAAAAAATCCCCTAGGTAAAAAGAGGTGTTATCTGAGATGAGCTAGCTTTTGATGGCTTCTCTCTTAAATGTATTTTCTTCGACAATATCCAGAAATATGTATGTAATTTCATGATATATGTATATATGAACAAACAAAGTTGCTTTTAATTAAACTGTATTTATTTATTTATTTATATTGTTAAATAAAAACTGTTATTCTATTGGCGTACTTTTGGTTACTTAACACTGTGAATATAAAGAAGATTAATTAATAAATATGACCTTTACATTTTATTCAGTTACTTATAATAAAATTTCCCATTCATAGTTTAATATGGAATACATATTTTCATTCATGGAGATTTTTTTTGTTTTTGTAAGTCATGTGTTTAAGAATCCACTTGTAGTATCATCACTTCTTTTCACCTTTTGTAAAGGTAACCCTCCCCTCCATATAGCAGACCGGAATTAGTCAATGAACCTGTTAGCAAAGCGTTGAGCTTTCGGATGCAACCGATATTTTTGAAAATTGATTTTGATTTAACTCGGGTAAAGTGATCTCCGTAGCCAAGTTATCATACCAGTTTTATTATCGATAGCTGACGAATTCATTTTGTAACAATCGTTGATCCTTACCGTCGTCTGGTAGTATATACAACAATCGTTGATCCTTACCGTTCGTCTGGTAGTGTATATACAACACGTCCGATGACGAACTGTGTGTTACGAATCAACGTCAGTGGATTTTATTTCGTCTTTCATCATCATATGTAACATAATCTAGATATAAAGATTTCAGTATGAGATATAGTAATTTCGTAATAAAGGTTTGATTTTAAAAGAACGATGATAGAATAGCCTTCGTGATCGAGTTCGATTCACTTCCAGCTAAGAGTTACGGGTTCCATTCTCGGTGATACTTAAAAAAGGGTCAAGTTTGGTAAAATAGCTTGTCAGCTTACAATATTCACATGCACCAAGTAAGTGTATAAGGGTTGTTGTCTCTTCACATGCGGCAGTGCCATCAACACGATCAAATATGAAACGTGAGTTCCGTGGTTCTAAATCCGAAAGCGCGGTCATGAGAACGAAAAAATATAGTCTCCCGGTTACGCTTTTCAATATGTCCAAATCACCAACACGAGTGTATTGAAGGTTGCGATACAATACAAATAAGAAAAGTCTATGATTGTCGGCTATTAAGTGGATGAAAGACGTCTGTGCGTAAATTGGTTTATTCTGTGTAAGTTGTAGCGCCTTACCAAGCACATAGTCTTTGACACATCAAACCTAAAGCTACGATGCAAAAAAGATAAAACTTTTATGACTATACATACGTACTACCACGCCACTTCCATACAGTATAAGCAGATATGACAGAACGCCAATCTTACCTATTACGGTACACATATTTCACCTCTTTCACATCCGTACACCTTCTAATACAGCTTCAACGGTTACCCTTACATCTTACTTTTTATTATTTTAAAATATCATCTGATATTCGCATCGTTTATTTGTTACTAGTACTTATTCATTCATTCGTTCTACGTGTCCAAACCACCCATAAAGAGTGCACATTCATCCCTTTTCGCTTAATTCACCCTTCTGTCACAATTTTAGTATTCTTAGTGCACTCATTTTTACAGAATTTATTTTGCTCTATTCAGTGTTTTTCTACATTCACGTTTCACTCCCATCCATCAAAGTTATTACTTAATACTGTTGTAGACTATCACTTTCCATGACGATCGGCAATTTTAATCTGCTACAGCCCTTGTAAGGTTTAGTTTTGTGCAGTGCTATACGTGGGCTGCTTCGTATCGCTACAAGAGTTAACAATATAGAAAAAGATAGCCCCAAGGCAAATAATATGAGAACAGATCGCTACTTTTGTAAGGTTTAGTTTTATACAGTGCTAACCCACCAAGCAGCAGATCGCTACTTTTGTAAGGTTTAGTTTTATACAGTGCTAACCCACCAAGCAGCAGATCGCTAGTTTTGTAAGGTTTAGTTTTATACAGTGCTAACCCACCAAGCAGCAGATCGCTTCTTTTGTAAGGTTTAGTTTTATACAGTGCTATACGTTGGTTGCTTCGTATCGCTACAAGAGTTAACAATATAGAAAAAGTTCAGATTTTTGTTTTATGTGTTACATGTCATCGAAATCGTGTTATCGAAAATTTATCAATGAAATTAATATTCTTTTAATATTTTACCGATTTGATATTTACACACGCACAATTTCCATGTTGGGTTAGGCCGAAAAGACAGACCGTAACTTTTTATTACGACATACTTCCTTCACCTCCTTTACATCCGTATATATTCTCATAGAGCACTTTTCCATACATCAAATATGGTACTAGAATACTGTTGTGAACTATCATCTTAGTAGATTATCATTTAAAATAATTAAGAAATATATATAATTAACCAATTATAACATTAAAAGAAAACCAATTCACTAAATATATAATATATGATTTTGTTATGAGAAGGAAATTAATACAGTAAAACCTCGAAGTAAATGCGTTCTGAGAGACTACTTTGTTATGAAAAACTTCGTTTTTAGAGTGAGTGTGGGCTTCTTCTTGTTGTTTTAATTTTGGTTGTTTTTGTATTTGTGTTTCTGTGTATTTTTTGTTTTAATTTTTATTTTTATGATTGTGTACGGTATATTGTAGGATGAATATTTTTGGTCTTTCTGGAGTGATGATGTGTGAGGAGTTGATTTTCGCAAGATGTTTCCAGTTGTAGTTGAGTGTCACTGTTTGTCAGGTTGATGAGAGCGTGCAACGGGGGTTTGTTTTTGTGTAATCAAAAATCGGAAAGAAGTATCGATTTATTTTTTCATGCTAATATCCTCAGTGAGATACAGGCAAAAGCTTAGTTTACTGAGGATACCACAAATGAAAAGCAACAAACCCAGATCCGTTAAAATTGTATGTCCAAATCAAATTACCTGTTGTTTTTTCGCAAATTGTGTATATTTCTTGTCATGTGTAATAATAAATAAATAAAGAGTAAGCATACAAGTAAGGGGTGTGTTCTTACATTGCAAATAAAATACATGTTGACAATTAATACAATTATAAGTTATTGTGAATATAAATGTAAAAAGAAAAAGAAAACCAAAAACTTTTAATTTTTAAATTTACAAACAAACTAAATAAAACAAAATAGTAATTAAATTGTGGAAAAAATATCCAGTTTGTATATATTTTTTTCTTTAATCTTAAAACTGCGTATAAGGATTAATTGCATTGAACAGATTGCTTTACCATATAACATATAGGTTGAATTCATCGATCTGCAAATCGTGGTCATTTACATTAAAAAAATTAGGTCTTTTGTGACTTGATTTTAGCACTTAAATATTTTCTGTTTTAACACCTTTTCTACAACATTCTTCAACATCTTCCTCTTCTTCATGTCCAATCTCGGTTGAATTAAAGATAAATCATTTAAGTTTTCAATTTCAGTTTTCAGTAAAAATGTGATGTCAATTTTTCCTCACTGAGATACACGCAAAAACCTAGTTTACTGTGGACACGACAAATGAAAGGTAACAAACCCAAATCCATTAAAACTGTGCGTCCAAATTAAATTATCTGTTTTTTTTTACAAATCGGGTATTAAAAGACTTTCTTGTCGTGTATAAATAAAATTCAAAAAAATATATTTCGGTACTAATAAAATAATTTATTTTTCTGCATCGATTTCTTGAAAACCATGTGGGCCATTTGTACGACTTCATTAAAAAGATCTAGATCAAAAAAAAAATATTATCCTGATACAATGCCCACATTTTGTTCTCCTGATACAATGCCCACATTTTGTTCTCCTAATACAATGCCCACATTTTGTTCCCCTGATACAATGCCCACATTTTGTTCTCCTGATACAATGCCCACATTTTGTTCTCCTAATACAATGGCCACATTTTGTTCTCCTGATACAATGCCCACATTTTGTTCTCCTGATACAATGCCCACATTTTGTTCTCCTGATACAATGCCCACATTTTGTTCCCCTGATACAATGCCCACATTTTGTTCTCCTGATACAATGCCCACATTTTGTGCAAAATACTTCTAATAAAACAAATGACATTTGTGCTTTGCCCTCTTATTGTATTTATTTATTTAGCGTATGTTGAATTTAGTTTAAAGTCAACTTTCTTGTACCAAAACTTAGTAATTAGAGACTTTTTTAAGCGAGGTTTTGACTGTACTTTCCTACGTATTGTAATTTTAATGAATTTTTCAGATCGTTTAAGATTCACAATAACTGATCACGCTCAATGTTATTACCATACCGCGGGAGTGTTCACGCTATTAAAACACGTATACAACGATTGACAGACATACCATCATGCATGCCTCTTTTGAGGTAGGCAGTGAAGAAAGATCTCCATACCATCACATTACGCACACAGATGTTTTCGTACATATCGTATAACTTGCTCTTATGTTTCTAATGCATTTCGATTTCTCTTAATAATTTTAAATTCTTGAACATGAATTTAGAGTTTTTTTAATATTATTTATCATGATACATTTTATTGGGTCTCTAAACCCAAATGTATATTTTTTATTTAATTATTTAAAAAAATATATATATAAAAAAATGTAAAAAATCGTGATCTGAACGATTCGGAAGATTGTTTTTAGTGATGGTTTTTAATATTTATCATTTTTGATTAAAAACTTTTGAGTTGCCATTTTCTGATAAAAAGTGTTTAAAAATCATATTTTTACTATACAATGAAAATAAAAAAATATAAATATTTCAAAAATAGAATTAAAACTTTAAAAAATAAATCACTTTGATAGACTGTAATACGTGAAAATAAGCGTCAGTGCGTATCTTTCGATATATTCCCATACAATGTGTCTGTGAGTGTGTGCGTACGTGCCGCGCCCGTACCTGGTCGATGGAGGGAGTGTACTGTGTAGGTATATCGCGCCTCAACACATACACACACACGGAACACGACCACCGAGCGCCCATCAAATTATCACCCAAATCGTTAAAGAAAGCTTCTCAAATATTCAGCAACGGGCGGTCACAAAGTAACGATCACTTTCTTTTTAAATATATTAAAATTTAAAAAATATATTATGTTTAATTTAAAACACATTATTGAGCCCTATTGTGATATTAAGTAAATACTCTAAATTAGATATTTGCACTGTAAAACAATTAATAAATTGAAATGTCAGTTCATATTTCTAAGTCATATTATAATTTTTTGGCCATGTATACCTGAAAAGTTGCAATGTATAAAATGAAGAGGTTCATTATTCTTCCCCTAAATAGTCTTGATGACTTTTCGCTTTCAAATATCAAAATGAAAAGAAAACAAATTAGGTTATATTTCCAACGTTTCATTGTTTTTAACGAAATGCCAAAAGTTATGAAAAAGTCAAGATCGTTTAAATTTATTCACAGTGTTTTTTTTGTGTTAAGGATCGATTGTCGAATTGAAAAAGTATACAAATTAAAATTCTCACGTGTAAAATGTTACATGAGAGTAACTAGGTCAAAATTGATTTAGAAAAAATTATAAACTAAATAAATAAACAGTCCAGCATTTATCTAAATGTATGTTAATATTCACAATTTCTTTTAAAACTTTAAAATTGTTTGATCTACCAAAGAAAATTGTATACTGTATAATACACTTCAACAAGGCTGCCCAATTTTTTTATATACTGAGTTATTTTTTTGAAAGGCAACATGATCTTCCGGTGTATATAAAGAAATAAAAAATCATGATTTGATATAATAATTAAATATTTATTATGAAAAAACATTAATATGATACATATTATTTACAATTTAATCATATTTTGTAGAAAATAATACTAGGAACACAATAAATGCTGGTCTAAGTAAAATATGTCAATAAGGTCTGTGATACTGTCCAGATTTGATAATGTTTTCAAAGTAAGGATGAGATTATTACAATTTAAGAGATAATCTTAAACACTGATCAATGTGTTTATCATTTAAGGAATTTCTACCAAATATGTGGAGTCAAAACATGACACATTTTTTGTGTCACATTTGTCAAAATTGAGTACTTTTCTTTTGTGTATTTCCCTAATAAAGTCTTTGGATTTCAAATATAACTCATTTCAAACTTTGATTATTTCTTACTCTATTTCTGTATGATTCGCACAAAATATTGTTCAGAATATAGTCTCTTATTTCTTATGATTTTGTTAACATGTCTTCTATGTAAATATCTATTTAGTATGCCACAATCTGATTGACTGCTTGGGTACCACTGCAATTTAATATCATACATTGCTCTAGGACGAACATTCGTCAAGTCAGGCTAGTGAGTGCTTAGTATAGGAGTCACAGTAAAAATAGTGTAAGTGACCATGTGTAAGACCAGCCCTGGTAAAATTATGACCCGCAGGTCTTAGTCCTTGTATTTTTATGTGGCCCTGAAGCTAACTAAATAATGTTAAATTTACATTGTCAATTTTTTTATGAAGTTTACCATATATAATTATGTATATTTAAACAATTATATCGTTCCTCTACCAAAAACTCGTACTTTGAGTACGGTTTGTCCGACTTATGTAACCATCTACATTGTCTCGAATTACATATATGTATAATATATGACAGTGGAAGTTAAAGTAAGTTATAACGTGCACCTTTAATAATGAATGTGGAAGAAATTGTTCTGTTGAAA
The DNA here is from genome assembly GCA_949825065.1 of Odontocerum albicorne. Classification (NCBI taxonomy): domain Eukaryota; kingdom Metazoa; phylum Arthropoda; class Insecta; order Trichoptera; family Odontoceridae; genus Odontocerum; species Odontocerum albicorne. Next base: position 22,948,680 of record OX463859.1, on the reverse strand, counting down.
ATAATACATTCCCTAGCGTTTGTAAATCTTTGCTTATTGAGTTGAGGAAAATAAATGAAAATAAAACACTTTTTAATTAAAAAAAAAGTATTTTTATTGCAAAAAGTTAGAATAATAACATTTAACTTACATGAAGTGCTATTCTTGTCGCATTTACACATCACATTCTACGACGAACAGTGTAATTACACTTTCGTAAGTGAATGTTATCAGCTAATGCTACAGTATACATTCAAATATTATTTTAGTGAAGGTGTACATTACCTAGTAATAGTTTACCATAACTCATCCATCTCCAATGTCACATATAAATAAGCAGTACTCATCAATACACTATTATTTTAGCCTAAGCGTTCACACTTCTTTCATATTTTGTCGTCCAAACTTTCCTTTTTAATGATAAATTTTTTTTCAAGAAAAATTGTATTAAATTTATCTGTCGTCCTTTCTTTAATTTAAAGTATAAATGTTGCCCTTCTGACAAATTACTTATAAAGACCTGTGTCAGACTATCAATTGTTGCCGTCGTCTTGCTAGTAAAAAATAACGAATTATTTAACGAACAGTAATATATACTCGTATATATTTCCTAATCACTCTATGCGGACATTAAATCAATATGGGTGTATCTGATGAATATGTGCTTGTGTTCCCAAGTAATATACTACAACACGGCATACAAAAGCAAAGTAGAGAACAGTGCCGGTATTGGCGGCTAATACAGCCGGCTCGGGCACATATTCTTTCCGCCATAGAGCGAGCGAGGTGATCCGCTTAAGCCTTTTGGAAATACTCGGTAGGCCGGCCGGGTCAGGCTCATATTCTAACAGCCGCTGCCTAGGCAGCCTAGGCTCGGTTCAAGCTATTTAAATATATTGGCACCCGGAAGTCGCTTAGGTTCCGGATTTCAAAATATCAATAAACACCCACATACTATAGTGTCTGTTGATTTTTTCGTTCAGGTGTTAAGTTCTTTACCAAGTGTTGACTTGATATCACCATGAAGTGAATACAAGTATAGTTATACAATATATTAATTACGATTTTTTTCTTTCGCATACTCGTATTATGATACTTAAGATGATGTTATTTTCGTTATAAGCGCTAATTTCATGTCAAATATTTAACAGAGGTTTTTTATTATCCACGTTATATACAAAAATAGTAATATTTTTTCATACCTAAATAATACAGTTTTGTCAACTGAAAGCTAAAAATTAAAAGCAAGACTATTTAACTCTTTCGTTTAGGGTGTTACGATAAATAAAAAGTGAAATATTCTAAGCTATAAGTTGTGTTACAGTTTATTGTACATTTAAAGATTTTAATCGTAACTTTCATACATTTTAACTTGCTAAAGTTCTTTCCTGGATCCCGGCTGTGAGTGTGGGCGATTTGATTTACTTTTTTTGTCACATCCAATGAATATTGCGTTTTTTCGAGGAAATTTTCCACTTGCAGATCGATTGTCAAATTTTGGAAGTTTATTCAGTTGAAGCTCGAAATTCGCTAAAATTGTCAATTTTAAAAATATGTATTTTATTATACTGACTCGTATAGTATAATTGCGTTGCGAATTTGACGTTGAGACACAAATCACCCTGGTGTAGGTCGATTGTCTATTAAAAAAATATGATATTTCCCACAGTCTTCGTGCTTATTTCTTTTTTACGATTTTATTATTTTACTACGAGTTAAATTTTTATATTTTATTGATTTCACATAAAAATTTAACACATTTATTTTCGCTTCTGTAAGCCTCCAAAATGCAAAATAAATTGTAATTGATTTAAAAAAATTAAGGTGTCAATATTAAAAAACTAAGATTTTAAAATAAAATTTTAGGTCTTGCTTATTTTAAATAAATTTTGAATTTGCTGAAATTACATAAATTTTTCTTTAAGTTAAACTTTATCATAAAACATTTTGAAACTAAGCAATACATGTTGTAAAAAAATTGATTGAGAATATAAGTTTGTAATAATTTGATTACTATAACCCTGTTTATATTTAAATTGTTTTTATTGTTGCCAGTTTTCATGATTCGATCAGCTTTTGAACTTTTGTCAATTCAATAGATTATTAAATGCATCAAAATTTTAAAAATCAAAATTCGTTATACCATGATTGGTTTTACATAATCATAAAAAAACTATTTGATTACATTATGGTTGTAATGTAAAGTTTACGCATTATTTTTAAATAAATTTGTTTAATGTTAAAAAAAATGTTTAATTATGATTCAATAGAAAAGTTTAAAAGCTGACAGGTTAATTACAATGGTTTTATCTAATGAACCAAAAAAATGTTAAAAACTAGGTGAGAAAAATTAAAATGGTGGTCCATATCTGAAAATCGAAATAAAAACCCTCTCGTGGAAGATAACAGAATATTTAAACTACTGGGCTATGGAAATCGTTGAAAAAACAAAGTTGACTTCTTAATAATTAAGTGATACACAAAATATAGTTTTCATTGAGATTTCAAATGTGTTATTCCCGAAATGAATCATTTATGTCTCATAATATTTTCTAATCCATTTGTAATTAAACAAATAATTTTGTTAAAGCAAGTTCATTCATTCTTATGGTATACCTCAACAAATCAAAATTGCCATTGAGGACGAATAATAAAAAAGCGTTGCCGGGATATAATATTGATGTCCATTGATTATATTTTTTAGGTTTTAAAACTATTGAAGGAGGCACATAATTTGCAGTTCGTGATCGCAAATGTTGGTAATACTATTGCACATGAAAATATAGCAACATTTACGAGTAGGTTGAATTTCAACAAATCGGGAATCGACCCCAAAAAAACCCAGTATAACCATAGAAGTGATGTATCTTCAAAACATTTTTTATTATTTTATTATACTAAGTTAATTCTATGCACATTTTGGTTATCATTAAGCTCTTTTATAATAATCACTTATTTATATTATGTAATAAGTATTTAAACAGGTTTCTATTAAATAAGTTTTTTACAAATTGTAACAGTAAGTTAGCAATCGGTTGCATATCTGAATGCACATTGTACACATGAGTGTATTAAACGTTCGTAATACATAGGAAAATCTGCTGGGTTTATTGCCATATGTCACTCTATCTAACCAACAAAAAGGGTGTTAAACAAGTTTTTAGTAAAAAAATACCAAGTAGTTTTTTTTGAAAACTGGGTTTTAATGGGAACCAAGCTTACAACCTCTGGGGTGAAGCGTTCACACGAATGTAAAAAAATAGTTCTAGGCTGTTATCATTATAAATGTTTAAATACTGTGTACGCGAGTTAGCTATCTAAGAAACAGATAATTAGCACGCAATACAGCTGATATAAAGTACTTTTTATTTAAATATTTTTATGAATAAAAATTTAAATGAAATTCCACAGAGCAATAAACGTCCTCCATGTTTATCTTTCAGCTCAAGATTGTGGATTTGATTTCCGTTGGAACCTAATATTAAAATAAAGAGTTTCAGTCTGGTATTTACTTAAGTCCTCGTCTACATCTTCCTGGTTGGTTGACATATATAAAAACATAACAATAAGCTCGCCAGGTTTACTGTATACAACGAAAGTGTAATGCAATACAATAAAATAAGTCTATCAAATTGTTCAAGTTACACAGTAGGTGTTATAAAATACAATAATACGATGAAAGTGTTATGTAACATAATTTTTCAAAGCATTCCATTTATAATTTTGTTCTTACAAAATGATAAATGATACTTTTTAGTTTGATAACAAGTCTTATATGGTAACGTAACGACGTAATGAGTCTTTCCATACGTATTACGTGTCCAAACCATTGTAACGATGTATCTAAAAAATGTGAGTACATGGTGGACGTGGAGAGTCGAGGGATTGCACGTGTAATACACATTTATATGCACGTGTATTGTGGGCCACTATTATACCGGTTAATTCGAACTTAACGATCAAGAATCCGTAATACGAGCAAATTATACGGAGAGAAAAAAGTCAAATAACTTCTTCTTGGTAGTTCCTTCGATTCTGAAAATTGTGATCAGCGTGGCCATCAACCATTCTTCTCCAGCACTAGCCATCTTTTGCTGCTATTTTAGACTTGTCTCTCCTCCCTTCACACTGTTTATAGGAACTAATCAAGTTCATTTTCAGTGCTGTAATACACTTGTCAGAAAATTATTTATAGTCATACTTTGATAAAACTGCTGTCGCTGAGAGAATTCCGTCTCTGCTTACGTTACACTGGAGTGGGATAAGGAAAGCAGTGACACTGACAGAAGGTCAGATACCAGGGATAGAGATGATAAATAGAAATAAAAAAATATTTAAAAAATTTACTGCAGTAGGCTTTAAAAGATTTTGTAAATCACAACACTTTTAACAAAAATTTAAGGAAGTACTCGTATGTAACGCATTTAACTTTTTGTAACGCCTGCTCAAATTAGCTGTCTTTTTCGTCTGGTTACTCTATTAAAAAAAATATTTAAAAAATCAATTGACTTGTTCTTCTGGTAGTTCATAGAATAAGCCTCCTACAATACCACATCTTAATGGGATAAATTCTCATGTTAAAGCACTTTTTTTGTTATGGCTCAAGATAATTACCCCAATATGTTCACATAAAATATAGAAGTAAAAAAAAGTTCAAATTAGGAAGTTTGAGTGCTAAAAAACCATAGGAAGCATTGGCCAATGGCTCCAACCAAAAAATTTATTTCTTTAACAGATTTATATAGCGCCGTTTAATGGTCTTAGTAACATCATTTGTGTACTTCCATTTTATAACAGCATTTCTCAAAGATGGTAAACTCAAGACACTTGTTTCTTATTTATCAGCGCTTTAAAAACAGCAAAAATATCTATTCTATCCGATAAAGCTTATTATAGAGTCGCTAGCCACTTGGAAATTCCGAACTAGATGATTGACCTCAAAAAAACTATTTTTTTTTCTGAGATTGTCTACCATGTTTCCTTAAAGGTACTTTCAGTAAAAGAGTTTTCGTTTTATTTAATATTATTTCTTTTAATTAACCAGTAAAGTTTTTAACTGTTCATTACGTCTGATAAAAGCCTCTTTTAAAAAAAATACGAGTCACGTAATTCCTACAACGATAGACAAAGTTTATAAACGAAATTAACTTACCGAAATTTCTCAAGAAGTACCTTGAAATTGAACCTTTCTTTTGAAAATGTATTTAGTATTATAGTATAAGTATAGTATTATATTATGAAAATGTATTATAATTATAAACCATTACGCATTTCAAAACATTTTCTTATAGTAATAAAAAAAACAACAGTTTTATAATAAAAAAATTGTATGAAAACTAACTTTTCTTTCCAATTAATGGACACATTCATTATTATCTTTATTTTCATGATTTTTTTTATTTGAAAAATGTCAACGGTTATTTTTTACTGTATTTGCACACATACGAGTACTTTTTGATAAATTTCAATAAACAAGTAGGTTTTATTTTTTTAATAAATATAAAATTTGTGTAAATAAAACTAAACTAAATGGGTATTGTATTTGTCGAAACAATAAAAAATTAAAATTTTCAATTTGTTTTTATTTTTTTACATATTTTTGGACTTTTCAGTCATTCGCAATTATCACTAAGTAAAAAAAATATCAAGGTATATCTTTCGTTTACCATGCAAAGCGTTAAAATATAAAAATATTTCATATTTGTTAAAAATAATAAATAAAAATATGAATTTTGTGCTTTGTCGTTAAAAAAATAATGGAGAATTAAAATAAAAAAATTGGAAAGGAAATTTAACACTGGTTTTATTTATTTAGTGAATGCTTTTTCCCTCACTTAATTATTTTTTCTTTCATACTCACGACGTACACAGAATATATCATATATTAAGTTCGAAATACCGAATAACGTTATCAATTCATACACAGTGGATGACCTTGAACCGAGCCACTGTGCCTATAGAAAGTGTGGGTCGTGTTTTGTGTCCATTCTTATGGAGAAATGGGCCACGGAGGCTGCTGAGTGCTATTCCCAATCCACATAACACCATGTAATTTCAATAACCGGTACTATGCCATCACACTGGGCCCTCCATACTTGATATTAATGGTTGGAATCCGATGTACTGAATGACCTCAAAATGATGCCGAAATATTTAAAAAATATTTGAGGATGATTAGTACTGACATATGTAACATAACTTAAGGTAAATGTTTTATTAATATTAAAATATTTTCCTTAGACTTTAATTTATTGTTTTTTTTCAGTCAGTTTTAATTTGTTGAATTCCATCTTATAGGTCGCAATCGCTAAGAATTTTGGGTAATGTCAATATATGTTATTTAATTGATGCAAACTGATATTAAACGATATTATCTTCTTCTCTCTGGCTCCATCCCAACTCTCTGTCGGCGAAGACTGTTGGGGTCAGCTCTCCTCGTCTTCAGGTGGTATGCTCTTTTGTCCCGGACAACGTCCCCTAGGCCGTGCCTTTGCATCAGGTTATCTTTTGGCACCACCCACGAATTTTTTGGTCTTCCTCTGGTTGTTATTCGAGCAAGGGCCATGGAGATTGCCTGGTTCACAATGTGATAAGGTGCTCTGCGTCTAACGTGCCCACACCATCTCAATCACCTCCCCTCCATCTTACTGTTGATGTCAGTAACACCTAGGCTTCCACGAATGCGTGAACTTTTATTTTGTCTCTTTAGGACACACCAGCTGACCATCTTAGCATGCGCGTTTCAGCAGTTTCAAGTTGCCTGGAGTAAGAGTTATACATCGTCCAGCATTCGGAGCTATAGAGGAGTGCGGGTCTGACAATCGTTTGGTATACTTTTACGATTTTATGATACTTGCAAAATGATATTATACGATATATTGATACTTGCAAAATGAATGTGAGTATCGTGAAAACAGCATTGTTGAGTAATAATTAAGAATATTAAATTATTTATTTCTTTTATAAAATCAAAACATAAAAAATAGTTAAAAACAACAATAATGTTTTCAAAATGTAAATATTGAAATTTGTTTTCAAGGATTCAAAGGGTATTTAGAAACAAATAATGATTGGCATATTACTTTTTTTTACAAGTACAATATTTGATGTCTTCAAGGCCGGGCTTGCTCTTTACTGATGGGGGGGGGGGGTATCTTGATTGGAGGATGTTATGAGATGAGCCCAAATCTTTTGATAGCCTCTATTTGAAATGTTTTTTATTCGACATTATCCTGAGAGATATATATGTAATTTCAGGATATTCGTGTAGTATGTACGAGTATATATGTACACACTATGTTGCTATCAATAAATCTATATTTATTTATTTATTATTTAAATATGTTATTTATAACAAAGAAACGAAACACTTTAAACAACTAAAAAAAAAAAAATTTTTAATCTGAAACTTGTAGATAAATTAGAATTCTAAACCGATTAGTTAAATTTTGGGGGATTTGAAAAAAACCTTACGTGCAGTAGTAAACATTACTTCAATAAAGCCATGTTTATTGTATGCCATGCGGCAATCTCTTCCAGCAAACTAGAAATATGTTGAATATGCTTGACGTGAACACTACGAGTATATAGAAATTCTTCATAAAATCTGGCTACTATAGTCCAGAAAATGTAGGATGAGTCCTGTGACAGCTCACAAATTTGCCCAAATACAACCTTGTAACGATGTTATGTTGTCGATCGGGTGGTTATAGCGCAATACATTGGTCCTAGGGACTGGACCGACACAGCTTCTCCCACTATGCTCCTCATACCTCCACGCGGTGACCGACGGGCAACGGACTTGAGGGTGAAGTTGATGGTAACCAATCCGTCGGGGGATCCCAAAAGTACGGCTAAAGTGAGAAGCAGTGAGCGTCTGTCTCGCATGTTAGCGGCGGCTCACAAATGGTGGGTGTGGCAACTCGACATATTCGGGTACTAGTCACATACACCATCGCTAATGGGTATCCAGGCTCATTAGAATAATCCGATAATGGGCCATTACATGACCAATGACAGCGGATACAGCCCTAGTTAGCTGGGCCACTCTGGTTCCACGTCCGATGACAATCGGTGGATAAAAAAAACCTAGTCAAACAAACCGAAGCTTTATGGAACAGTCTTCCCAGACAATGAATTGGGATGGAGCCAGGGAGAACCTTGTAACGATGTTCAGTAATTTTAATTATTTTATCAACTTTAATATAAGCCTTAATTCTAATAAATAACTAGTTATTTATGTAAATACATTACATAAGGTTGTATTGGAGCAAATTTGTGAGCTGCCACAGGACTCATCCTAGAATTTCCGAACTATAACGGGAAATCGAACCCACAACAAACAACCCGCAGTGTCTTATCAAATAGTCAACAGACATTGTTAATTTTCAATTATGTGTGTTCTTTGACTCTAAGCTGAAAAAAAAAATTTTATTGTTGGCAAAATAGAAGTTATACATGGCGGAACAACAAACTAATCTAACTATCTTTTGAAAAGGCTAGTCTCAGAGCACAGAATAGACTTCCTCTAGAATGTAGGCAGGCTGATGGAATTGGGGCGTTCAAAAGGATTATTAAAGTCACATTGTATGAAATAAGTTACATTGAAAGGTATGTACCCTTGGATTGATCAAGTGGCCCCTTTGGTATGCAAACAATGTGTTAGAAATATATACGAGAATTGACGACCTTCATTGTTAAGTTAAATCGACGCCCATCTTCAATTCAAAGAATTGATTCCCATTGGAACACAAATTTTAAAAAAAGGCTTCCAGTTTAATTTTCACTTAAACTTTCTTTAAAAATGAATCTGTATGGTTGGAAGCGATTGCGATATGACAACAATCTTTATATTATTTTACAACGCAATTGTAAAAGAGTATAAATATTGTGAAGTTGATAACCATCAAGTCTTGAAGATGAGAATTAGACTGCTCTCGAAACATCGACACATTGGGCCATAAACACGACGTATAAACAACAACGGAAGACGTTTTACCATAGATAATAATAAAAATAAAGCCTATTTACCTATTATAGAATTTCACGAAGAACTTACGTATTAAAAATAGTAATCAATCATTATACGAGTATACACCATAAAAATGAGGCTTGTTTTTTTTTTCATATGAATTTCCAATGTACACAGATTCACTTTCATACATCAGTCATAATACCATGTTGAATGAATTTGATGAATAAAAAAAACGTAAACACTTCTAGAAGAGTAAACTAATTACTCACATTTATGATTGTAAAAACTGGTCAAGAGGTATTTAATCATCACGTTATCTAACTGAAGAGGCTTTGTGTTGTAATAAGTGCACTTGAAACAGCGAAGAGATGACTGGAGGCTGCCAAACCTCTCTTTTTTTTTATTAGTCAGCACTAAGATGAATGCCATGAGCTAGTTGTATCATTCTATTGTACTGAGTTATACAATCGGTTAAATATTCACAAGAGGCGCCATGATTATTTTCATAAGTAAAATAGTTAATTTTAACTTGTTTTGGCAGAAAAGTGGTTCAAGATAACTAAATTACTAGTTTGAAATGAACCATCATGAACTGGTTCAAGAATAATTAACTATCAGTATAAGATTTCGCTTTCATATGTACATAATATTATATCATATCCCTTTTGGGTTATGCATAGAGGATATATCACTATTCCTTTTTATTTATATACACAGCTTTCACTTAGTTCAGATACATACATCTCGTCATACATGCTCTTCTATTGACTTATATTTGGGGGTGATACGAATGAATGATACGAACGTATTGAAGAGTGTGGTTAAGAGACAATATTTATTTATTTATTTTATTTGATTTTATTTACGACACAATAGTTTCTTTTATATACAAATGATCATATGACAAGTTATACAAGTATTTAAAATTATTGACAAAAAGTACAAAACTTTGTCTTAAACTAGCATGAAGATACAAACAGCAGTATAAATAATAAATTACAAAGTCAGTGTTTCAAATTATTTAATATTAATATGTATATTTAAGTTCAATATATGTATGTACGAGTATATCACTAAATATTACCAAATTTTACCAAGTACACTTACGTAATTGTAGAAGACTTATTTTATATTGTTAAAGAATTATATTTGTTTTTAGTGGAAAAACACTTACATAGAACAAGGATAATAGATTTTTTCAAGAATTTTATGGATAGATCTTGAGATATAGAAAACACATGGGCTCACTTGTAGAACGAGATGCAATCTGCTTTGCAGAATCGAAACCTTCCACATGTTGTATAAGCGTGACGTTCGGTTCTTGCAAACATGATGTCTCCTAATCTGTAATACGACGCTTTAATGAATAAATACCAGAATGTGTGTCTAAAATACACGCTATCAATGCGCGGGTATTTTCTATCCTCCTGCAGCTCTCCTGAAATTCCGATAACCTTCCGATATTCTGATAACCGATAACGATGGATTGATAGAACGATTTAGTTAAGAAAAACATAACATGAGCTCACTGCATAGTAGGAGGCAGTAATGGAATCATTCGTCGATTGGAAATCTCTGACGTGCTTCTTTAAGGATTTGATCTGCCACAAAGATTATGGTGTACTCTGAGTCAACTAAGGCGTGACCAGGAATGAAATGCATACGCTTTGCATAGTTGAAGTTTTATTGAATCTCCGTTGAGTTCATGTTGAATTTCTCTAGGTGGCTTCACCACTTAGATAAGATATTTTCGACGTAGGGGCGTTATCAGTCATAGGTGTTGGTATTTTTCAAAAAAAAAAAATCAAATCGAATTTCTTTGTGCTTATCCCTTAAGTAAATCACTTTCGAGGACAAATAGATTTTACGATTCCTGGGGGTTTCTATAATGTTAGAAAGTTAAAATTTGTACGTTGAAGTCTTCCAACGAAATAAATAAAAGCATTAGTAAAGTTATTTGTTGAATCGCGTCTCGATTATTGTAATTCTATTCATTCTGGTCAGCATGATTTATACATTTTTAGACTTTGGTTTGTTTTGTAGTTGCTAGACAGATATATGGTAGTCAGAAATATTGTTATATTCATCTTATCGTGTATCTCATAACCGAGCATCGTGACTCATGATAGCCTCCGACGATTCCCTTCCATTTATTCCTGCACTCCGCAGCTCGAAAGACAGTTGTCAAGGGTAGTCCAGTGGTTTCTCTCTCTTGGTCAGTCAAACGCATTGGGATTCTTTCTCTTATGCGTCATTTTTCCACGCGTTCAGTAACCACAAACATTCTTAATCTGTCACCTTCGCTATGCGTAATATGCCCAAAGAATTGGAAGACTAGTCGAAGGCGTATTATCGACAATTTGTTGTTGATTCTCAGTTCTTCGAGAATAGAGGCGTTAGTTTGCCTTGATATCCATGAAATTTGTAACATTCTTTTCTAGCACCACATTTAAAATGCATCTATTCTACGTCTATCGCTTGCTCCGAGAGTCACACAATACATACATATGGCGAAGATGAGAGTCTTAATAAGATACTTAGTTCACTATTTAAAAGTGAACTGAGAATTGTTATATTGGTTCGCTTCTAAATAGTCCTTATTGGCTCATGTATCACGAATGAATAGATTTCAAATTTTGCCCCTGTAATTAAATCCTTTAATGAGACGCTTCTATTGTATTTTTCGATTTTGTGTTTGACAAATAATGCTTCGGAGATGAGGCGATGAAAGACATATACGAAGAACTGGAAACAACAAGGAGCTCAGACCATTCGAGAACACAAATGCTGTCACTCCCGTAATGCAAATGGATAGAGAAACATTACCAAATTGTGACTCCTTTAAGTATCTTGGGTCACTCATCCATAGCGATGGAGGATGTGCAGCAGATGTAACACATAGAAATAGTGTGGGATGGATGAAGTTTAGATCAATGACGAGAGTTCTATGTGATCCGAAAATGCCAGTAAAGTTAAAATTAAAAGTATACTAAACGATTGTCAGACCCGCACTGCTCTATGGCTCCGAATGCTGGACGATGTATAACTTTACTCTAGGCAACTAGAAACTGCTGAAATGCGCATGCTAAGATGGTCAACTGGTGTGCCCCTAAGAGACAAAATAAAAAGCTCACGCATTCGTGGAAGCCTAGGTGTTATATACATCAACAGTAAGATGGAGGAGAGGCGATTGAGATGGTATGGGCACGTTGGACGCAGAGCACCCGATCACATTGTGAACCAGGCAATCTCCATGGATCTTCCTCAAATAACAACCAGAGGAAGACCAAAGAATTCATGGGTGCTGCAAAAAGATAACCTGATGTAGAGGCACGACTTGGGGGACGTAGTCCGGGACAGAAGAGCATACAACCTGAGGACGAGGAGAGCTGACCCCAACAGTTTTCGCAGACAGTGAGTTGGGATGCAGTCAGGAGAAGAAATAATGCTTTGGATAGAAGTAAAACTTTCAGATCGATTTCATCTTCATCGAATAAATTTATTGTTCTGATCGATCCAATATGGTGAGATATCATGATAGCACTTTCGCCATTGCTCGTCCTATGGTGTGAATTGATCTGACTATAAGTGTTAAAGATATGGAAGGCGTCTACAGCTTTAGGAAGCAATTGAAGACAACCCTTTTTAGGAAGTATTATCAAAATTTATGATTGTATATGAACACTACACACATACATTACACTCCACCTAAAGCCGAATTTGTTACTATCATATATCGGAAAACTTTTTAAAGTTTCTTTGTATACTTTCTAAACGGCACTATATCAATTGTTAATTTATTATTATTTTTAATAGTCCAGACTATCAGCTACATCTTGTAGGAGTGTCCACTTTATTGATTTCTTGTAGAACTGAAGGAGATTCATCGGTCTTTTAGGATTGTTTCATGAATGCGAAATTCGAACATCCGATTGCGAGAGATAAATAATTTGAGCGAAAGAAATAATAAAAATCAAAAGAGAGTATACATTGCTTGTTAAGTAGCTTGACAGGGAGTTAGTCGATGTTAAATCAATAATATTTCTATACATTGATTTATGTTTAAATAGAAAGCATCCGGGTAGCATGCATCCATCATCTGAATGCATACAGCAATGGCTCCGATGCAAATGGCTTGCACAAATCACACGCCTACTTTTGCATGTGAACAGAAGTGGCAACTCGGTAAATGCCATCTGCACTGTTGGCTTTGCTTCTTCACATCACAGATTCTCAAGAATCAAATAAACTTTTTAAATTATTGAAAAAATAATTGATGGGAAAATATTTCAACGGTTTTTTCATATTTATTATTGTATATTTTTATTTTATTCACAATAAACGCTAAGCCTAATGACATTGAATATTTAATAATTTTTATCATACAAACCGCTTGCTTACAATAAAGTAATACAGGTTATGCTCCCGGTCCAAGTTGGGTAGCATTGGTTATCTCGTGGCGAAGAAAAACTGAGACGACAAGGCCATCCATAGAGCTTGAGCTACCCTGGAAGGAGTTATTTCATTCTCCTTATATGGGGAAAGGTATTAGTTTTCACCTACGGATATACCGCCGCTACTCGGTTGTCAGTGCCTCATTATTTCACTAGTAGGTGCACCGCAAGTGAGATTGACTTTTGAGCTGCTGGGACGGTGTTAAAGCGCCTTTACACTCGATCACATTCATACATGTTTCAAGAAAACAATATTAAACAAATATATGATACATTCTCACATGAGGGCTTTCGAACGTCCCCGGTTGTAGAAGAAAATTCAGAAATACTACCGCAAGTGAGTTGGTTAAGTGCGCGCCAATATTGTCACCAGATGAACTTATTTACCAGATTTTTGTCCATTTGTTTTCGGGTATCATCACGAATCGAACCCGAAACCCCCAGGTGGAAGGGAAGTATCTTACCTTCGTTGTTGCGGAGCCTCAAAGTCAAGAATCCCCTCGCCATTCCATCAATTCAGTTGGAAAGTGAAGCTGTGTTGTTGAGTTTTTTTTTCTTTGAGTGAATTAGCCGTTGCACACCAGCAAACTCAGCGGCCACACCGCTGTACAATATCCGATAGCACACTGAAGTAAGACAATCGGAGCGTACTGTCATGTTTTTTCCCTTTTTTTATGTCTGAAGTCCTAGGTCGCCACACCAAAGTGTGACAATCAGAGCACACCGGCATGTATTTTTTTAAGAACATATATGACTGAAGTCATAGGTATTTTAATACCCCAGAATACTATGCGAAAAAACGCCTGTGTGATTCGAGGGAAGTAGCACAGTGTAGGGTTCGAAACCACGGAGGAAGTCTAATTTTTGGCATAGTTCTAACAGTTAAATTAAAAATATATTTAAACTAATCGTAAATCTTCTTCTTCTTCCCAGTGTCATGTCAGGTCCCCCCAACGTTGACTATCACCTGAGAGTAGATATCTTTGTTCCCGGCAGCCCGAAAAAGATCTACGACGCCCCTTATGCAAGTCCAATCACGTATATTGCGGAGCCAGGAGATTTGCCTCCTGTCAACACCTCTTCGGCCTTGTATTTTGCCTTGGATGATCAGGTGCAGTAATTTGTACTTTGAGCCTCTAAGTACATGACTCCAATAGGACACCTTTCGGATTTTAATATTAGTCAGCAACTCTCTATCAACTTTGGCTCTTTGAAGAACCCTTGTGCTGCTGCCCATATCTGTCCAGGGTATCCGTAGCGTTCTCCGGTGTATCCACATTTCGACTGCTTCCAGTCGCTTCATACTAAGTAAATGATAAGGAAATACAATTTAATATGTAAAAGTTAAAGAATCGCTGTTTTATGTGAAGTACGAGTTAATATAGTATATTTACTGAAGATGTGAAAACCGTGAACCAAATTTTATTTGCATGGGGAAATTATCTGCTTAACAATAATCAATTATGCTCGTTTTTTCCAAATACTTGAGAAGCTTCTTCATAATGTGCCTTTAATTGACAAAATAAACCAAGTCATGCAACAAAGAAAAGCATATACTTGCAACGACCTTATTTTCGATAAAAACAAATAAAAAACTTTTTTTTAAATTAATATTTATACCTTTATTGATAGCAAAGTAAACAACACATTATAATAACATACATTTGTTCAGAAATATTATAAAAATAATAAAACCTCCCCTCCCTAAATGCAGCCTGTACAGCAAATCTGAAGGATAACGATTTGACATGTCGAGATTGAGACGGGAGGATATCGTACTCGTACTCGTATAATGGGACAATACGTGAGTGAGGTTAGGGAACTGGTGACGAACCATCTTGAATCTTAACCAGGGAAGATGAATTCTGTAGTCAGCCAATATTCCCACTGGATTTTGGTGCCAATTATGGTAATAGTGGATTGTATAATAAATTACCAAAAATTTCCCCAAAAGCATTTTTTAAAATTAATTACACATTGTTTATTAAGATACTCAACGTTCTAAACAACATATATAGCCAGCGTACCTTAACCTTTATAAGGCTAGTCAACATACAGTATTAGCAGGGAGGACCAAGATCTGAGTGAATGTAATAAAATGCAAATAGCTTGAACGAGTTGACAAGTACATGCTAAATAATTATTAGTCTGCATGTTAACTATTTCTAAGAAATTTAAAATTAAGTTGAGTAAAAATAAAAATGACATGAAGGAAATTAAAATTCAGTTAGTTACTATATAAATTGGATTAGTTCTTGAGATAAACATTTTTATATAGGTATAGCCTTTGTCAATGTTTGTGTTATAGATTATTTTATTAAATAAAAAAAATATATACATCAAGCTCCATGATGAGTGTGTAATTGGTAATACCATAGAATCAAGACAATGTCAGGAATCAAATTTTTTGAGTTGAGTATGTCGACTTTTCACATATAGACACACAAAAAATGCCTAAAGTTTTACAAAGTTATTTCGTAGGTTCTGTCTTTATTTGTCTTGAACCTTGCATTCAAACGTGGAGAAGCTCTTATAGGCATAGCAGGAAAATCCTACCTGGCGTTCCTCATGTGCCTACCACGGCAGGGAAATGGCTTGATCGTATGGATACATGGAATTGTGATTACTAAAACAATAATTGCTCACGAATGAATATGCCTTAATTAATTGTAACTTATGCTTGTTACATATTTCACATGGTTTAAAATTATTTAAATATATTTAATTTCCCAGCTGTGAAATTGATCTGAATATTTCTTTTTCTAATGAATAATCTATTCGTTAATTCTCACGGTAAATAGTGGGTTCATTTACATAAATCTTCTTTCATCTACTTATTTTAATTAATTGTTTTCAATTAACTTTTTTTAATAAAGATATAAATTTTTTGCTAAGCATTTAAAATTTTTTAGTTTTGGTTAAAAATATACAGTGAAAAATATGAAAACACAGCCTTTAAACTAAATCACAGTTGATTTCTCTTAGCAGTAAGGAATATGTTTTCAGACTCAAGTGCATATTTGAAACCGCAGATAATGCTGAACTCAATATATATATTATGTTTTTTCCATACATGCGAAATTAAATGAGTTGACCCATGAAAAATTACCTATGAAATGAAATGACCTACGAAATTAAGTAACCTTTGAAAAAAATTAAATTATGAATAGGCAGAATAAGGCATTAATAACAAAAAAATACTATAATATAACAATACACTAGAATAAGGGTTATGTGAATGTGGTTTTCGTCTCTGTATCTTTCTTTATTTTATACATACATACTTTTACACTGTTCATTGTGAGAAGAAAGTGCTAGATTTGTCAATCACTACACATATATTTCGCCTCTTTTACGTCTAAAACACTTTCATACCTTTTACAATTTTGATAAATGTCAACATTGTAAACTGACTGAAAATTGTAGCTTTAATAGTGTTGTATTGTAATAAAACGGCCCTTTGTGTGGTCTTCGAATTATCACTATACTCGCATTTGATCTGATGGGCCCTGCGCGCGTTAAACACGCGACAAGCGTTGAACTAGTGCAGAATGGCGGCATAAGCGGTCATAAGCGAGGTGTTTGCGATGTGCGATGGGCTAAACGTAAGTTACGCAAATTGATCCAATATATTCTCGTCTGAAATGTCCACTGTGTTTTTATTTCTACAAAGTTCTACCGGTCAATGAAGAATCTCTTCTCTTCACCCAGCTCATCACCGGGACTTGTAGAAATCATGCCGGAATCACCGAGGATTGAGCGGCAACCATTCACCTATTACGAGTACATAATCTTTGTACCGGTGCTGTTCATCTAGCATTTCTGATAACCTTCTTCCAAAACATTACTCACATTATCCGGCCATAATTTTCTCGATCTTCTTCCACTCCACCTTTTCATCATATTTGTACTGTTTAATTATTTTGTTAGCTTTTCTTAAGATCGTAACCTGATCAATACATGTCCCCCATCGAAATCATATTTTAAGTCATCTTATATTGTCCTACAAGGCAATGTAAGATGACGATAACATGGAAAAAGTATTTTGTGTCTGTCATCTAATTGACCAAGGTTATTTTTTTTTTGTTTTCACTTTTAAATTTTTCATCTAAAGCAGAGAAAATTTGATAAATTAATTGTCAAAGCCAAATTTT
The DNA here is from genome assembly GCA_949825065.1 of Odontocerum albicorne. Lineage (NCBI taxonomy): Eukaryota > Metazoa > Arthropoda > Insecta > Trichoptera > Odontoceridae > Odontocerum > Odontocerum albicorne. The sequence continues at coordinate 22,931,119 of OX463859.1, read as the reverse complement.
CCAGCCTGTTTCCTTTTGTGGATATTTTGTTCTTCCACTTCAGAGAAACCGATAATTAATGGTTTTGGAGGTCACGCGTGACATTTCGCGAAATCGTGTTTAATTGTATCACTTAGCAAATACTTTGAACGAGAGTGAGTGATTCATTGTGTTAAAAAAATTAAATATTTTAAAGGTTCACATGAAAAAATATACTATCACAAGACTTAAATTTTTCGGTGAATTATCTACAAAAGTTATATATTTACTTTCTCAGGTGAGTGGTGCATTCTAACAGTTAGCATTTACACTTAGTAAACAAGCGCCCCAGGTTTGATTCCTGTTAGATTCCCTTTTAATTCCAGAGCGCGTGTTTTTCTGTGGCTCAAACGTTATTCATCACATATTATTATAGAGCAATTATAACTGCCAATTGTACACCTTTTTTTATATCTTTGCCATCGGAACTTTGACTCTGATCTACTAGACTAAGTGCTTGCTGAATAGCAACAGCTTGCATACAATAACACCAATTACATGCTCTGGCGTTTTTCATCTATAATATAGCTAACAATACAACTCCATCACGAGGTATTGCCTATCGATCAATACAACTACTTCTTCAGACGACTGAAAAATTCTAAGCCGACGGCCTCCGAGGTCTAGTTGGTATAAAGCTTGCCTTCCAATTATTCCTATGGACACCCTTTTAAATATGGCTGTCTTGTTATAACTTAAGTCAATGCACCATCTAGGTTAAACAGTATTGATTGAATATGTCATACTTCTGCAGGGCTTTAGTTGTCTAACAACAGTTATCCGCTATCTTATAATTTCCACCATTGTACTGCCAGATATTTTAAGCAAGGCATTTATTTCTACCGCAGTAATTTTTATCCAACGATATTAATATACAAAATCGAAATATTTGTCCTTTATTAAGAATCATGAAGTTTTCTAAATCCATCTTCATTGTATGCTGTCTTTTTTAAAAAAAAGTTTTGAAAAAGGCATCATCCTTATTAATAATTAAGAAGTTTATCGTAATTCGCCTAATTGGTTCCGAATTTGTGATTATGAAACAAAAAATATGACATTCAGTGGCCAAGTAAGTTTGATGCCTATCTTTCGATCCGGGAGTTCAGGGTTCGATTTCAATTTTAACAATTTTTTAAAGGATTTAAGTTTTTTCACTTTCTGGCCTCTTTTGTTTATTGTAAGAGATTGTAACATGACATTAACTCTGCCTTGTTATATTATTTCCAATGAAATCGTAAAACACACAGTAAATGCCTCTTATACTCGTACAACCGATATTTATACAGCTTCTTTTCAATCAATCAAAGACTTATTCTGTCACTGGCATGCTACAAAAAGCGATTGAAAAAAACTTTTAATTTCAAGCCAGTAATGAAACATGTTTTATTCCGGATTTTCCTTTCTTCTTCACCATTCCTGCCTTCTCACGACCTCTATAGCTTTATTACTAAGACGCATGTCTTTAAACTCAGACTCAGAGCTATAGCTGAGATGGTACGGGCACATAAGACGGAGACCAACAGACCATACTGTAAATCAGGCAATGTCTGGATCTTCCTCCAGAGGAAGACCAAAGAACTCTTGGATGACTCAATGCTCCAAAATCCTGCAGCGAAACGGCCTAGATGAAAGCGACACCCAGAACCGTAGAATATACAGCCTGAGAACGAGAATAGCGGACCCAACAGCCTACTTAGGCAATGAGTTGGGACAGTGCCTGGACGAAGCATGTCTTTAAACTCAGAGGTTGCGGGTTTGATTCCCATTGGGACCCAGATTTTATTTTAATAAGTTGGGTTTTCACTTAAGGCCTATATTGAAATCTTTCTGGTTGGTTAGAACACACAGTAATAAGTTTGCCAAATTATACTCCATACAATGAAAAATTTCCATATACAGTAAGTAATTAAATATATTTTTACATACATACATTTTATTTTTTTATTTTTCATTTATAGTTATACGATATATTACAGTTTTATAGTTGACATTTTTATTTTTTATGAATTTTATATAAAAATTTATGTCAATTTGAATAATTTTTGCAACCATATATTTTCTTTGTCTGGTTAGTAGAAAGACCAAATTTTAACAAATGGATAATGAAACTATTCATTGAAATATTGTAAAAAAAAAATCGAAACAACAACTAACTTCTGTAATGAATATTTCCATAAACAACTAATTTCTGTAATGAATATTTCCATGAACAACTAATTTCTGTAATGAATATTTCCATAAACAACTAACTTTTGTAATGAATATTTCCATAAACAACTAACTTCGGTAATGAATTTTTCCATAAACACAGTAAGAAACTTCTCTTATTAATAAATTACTTTCAAAATTCGAAGATATCAATAATTAAAAAGAAAATATTATTGAAATCGTGCGATTATTATCAACTTGAAATATCTCCACTTTTAATCTTTAATCAATCTTAAATAATTGGAGAAATCAAAATCCCGGGTCATAGTTGATATAAAACATCGGTGTATTGGTGCAATTTATAATTTTGAACACCTTTTGGTCTCTATGTAAAGGTGACTTTTGTTTTAACTGTTATTCGACTAATAACAATAGTAAAAAGTGGAAGAATGTAAGAAGTAGGTTGGCATGAGATGAAGGCATAGCGGACACGTGGAATGAATTATTAATTTACAATCCAGATTTAAACGCATGTAAAAAATACAAGATTTTATCTTTCATATATTGCTTGTAATAAAAAAAACCAGGGATAGTATATCGCGAAATATGATATAAAAGGGAAGGTCGTTGTAGACACTCCAAGTTAAAATGATAACTTTATTTTGTTCAGATATTTCATTCTATTTACTTTTTTTAATATACGAGTACATACATAACATCACACCATTTACCAGTTGGGATAGGCAGAGAGAACAAGACTTTCATTTCTCGACACATATCCTAAGCTTTTTCTATATCCATACATCTTCTTATACATTTTCTACGATTACTTTGACTTTCTACGTTTCTATATTTCATTTGATCCCACTTTACTTCACATTTACACTACATGTCTGTTTTGTTTGTTTAATTTATATATTTAAAAAAAATAAATTAATATGTACACATATGTAGATTATAATGTAGACGAAAATTGGCTAACTTCGGCTTTGTAGATCGTCGTCTCTGTCATTTATACACGTGTTCCATCGCGATTTTTCAGTCGTTGTCAAGCGACAGAGATGACGCTCTACAAAGCCGAAGTTAGCCGATTATGACTGACAGTCTCTTTCTTAAGCCCGATGTGTATTACTTACCGCCGGGTACTGTAAGTACTTTTATTCCTCGCGTTATTTTGTGCCTTTTAATATACTCATCAGGGATGACAGGATTTTATTCATTTTTGTGTAGACAAGAGTTTTTACATATGTGTAGACAAGAGTTTTTACAAGAGTTTAACATAAATATAAATTTTAAATAACTGTATATAAAAACCGATTAAAATGTTTTCAAGATATGTGAATCCTTAATTGTTAGTTTTTTTGGAAGAAGTGGATGCGTTATATTTTGTTACATGTAAATGTATTTAATTTATCATGAAAAGTCTAAATAAATGGACAAATTAAGTTATGAAATACCTTCTTAATGACTAGTTTTATAGAACTGCTCTACAATTTGCAAAATTATTTTATTGCTTAACCTTTAATGAGGATAATAACGATAAAAAGTTTGAAACACAATCTGATAAGAACTTTTTGTGCGATGCGACTTGTTAAAATAAATGGTGTCTCACGATTCTTCCATTATTGTCCAATAAGACTTCGACTGCCGCCAGATCGAAAGTAAAACCGTCTTCTCACTCTCTTGTGCCACAAACTTTTGGATGCCTTATCAGTTATGCATACAAAGCGTAATAAAAAGGAAAATTTATTTCCTACATTCCAAAGAAGAATTTTCTAAATTTATTACTTGGTTGGCATAGAAAATTAAAAGCTTTCGTTTTATAGATTTTTCTCCACGCCGTTTATGAATTACGATTTGCTTTAAATTAGTCAGTTTGACATTTATTCTTAATGGTATTTTTGGTCAGTGTTAAAAAAGTTCTATACAGTAAATAAATATTTATTTTCTGTTTTTTTCTTTTAATTCTACATGTCCCAGAGTGTGGGCTAAAAAACATCTGGTGTCCCCGTGGCTGGGCACGCCCTATATTGGTGGGGTGTACCTTGACCGAAGGGATGTATGTTATTAGATCAGCCCAGACATTTTGATAGCTTCTGTCTTTAATGTATTTTCTGCAATTTATGTGTCTTTTGAAGTGTATTTGAATATATTATGTACATACTATGTTGCTATCAATAAACTTATATTTATTTATATCAAATTTTGTAATTTGTGTGATTATTAGTGTCATTTTTATTATTATTAATTCAAACTGTGCTACTTTGGTCTTGACACCTAACTCGTATGCCTAAGTACAGACTTCCAAGAAATATCCTCTTTTGCGAGCTGACGGAAGGTGGAAGGTGTAGTCATCGTAAGATTTATAAGGTAGTTCTGCAACAAAACTTTTCAAAACAGTCATGTTCAGCACAACTGGGAGTAAACAGCGTCTAATAACGCTAAATGGCGTGGCTCAATAGAAAAAGAAAACGCAGACAGGCTGCAAGTACTGAAGCTCCTTACCCTTTATGCAACATAATATGCATGTCACACAGTCATCTTCTTTGATGCTACCAACGTCAGATATCATGATCACCCACATTGTATATTGCCTTATATTATTTGGTCCATAATATATTGAGTTTGTTTTTACCACTGTCACTAGAATATTCAATTTATGGACAATAAATAAATGAAATGTTGAATAAAAATATTTTTAATGTATAATCAATAAATAAAAACCGTTCATAAAAATATTTCCCCCATGTCTATTCAGAATAAATAGGTTGTGTTTTATTTTATTTCAATAGTCAAGTGACTTTCTGGAAAAAAAATAAAATAAAAACAACACAAAATTTAGTAACAGTATAGAACAATATTTAAAAAAAAAGAAAGGCTAACCCAACACAATATTAAACCATAGAAATTAACTCAAACCTATAGAATTTAATCTTAGCAAAAACAGTTTATTCACTTTACTTATGTAACTAGACAAAGTCACATGAAAGTTCATACAAACCCCATATTAATTACCCACATGTGATGTATAGTATTATTACACTTTGGTTGTAAACAGTGGGTGTCATAAATATTTTACACAGGTCATTCGTGTAAACAAATTTTTTATCAAATATGCTTTGACGCTTTCGCGGTTATTATTATCAGTCGGATGAGGTCTTTCAGAGTATTGTACAGCGTGATTTAGCTTATAACATCGACGTTTCGAAAATATTGCCGTTTTCATCTTCTGGGTTTGTTTGTATTTAACCTCGCAATGAGATCGTAGGTTACCTCGTAGTATTCGTACTCAACCTCACGTCCTGACGATGAAAACTATAATGTTTCTGAAACTACATGGTATTACACTTTAAAATACCTTATTCGACTGAAGATTTTTATCATTTCAGGACGAAAGAGAGGTGTCTTACCAACTATGTCACGGAGGTCATCAACGAAAGAAATTGAATGTTAAAAATAATAATATTCTCAAAACTCACAGTAACACTTGCTTGCTTTAAAAATAATTCCCCCTTCAATTCACAGTTACTCGTAAAATATTTTTTTGTGATTCAAAAGATTTACTTTATAATAAATTGACAATAAATGCAGACAAAGGCTTATTTTCCATATTTTTAATAAAAAAAGTGATTAATTTAATGCGTGTTTCGTATAACTTTTCCCACCTTTTATTGAACAATGAGAAGCAATAAAAATATTGCTGTAAGCCGCCACCGCCCCGCAGTTAAGATTATTATTTTTAATTCCGCGAGATATAAAACTGAAATATAATTCATCTCGCTATAGTCAAAGAAGATTCCGAGAAAGATTCATATCACACGAGATATTCATAGAAAATAATAACTGTTGTTTGTATGAAATCGGGACAACTGAATTCCAAAAGAAAAAGTGATATTAATATTTGTTAACACGTTGATTGTCACTATTTATTTTGACAAAACGAGTCAAGGTGTTTTTTTAAGATAAGTAAAGGATTCACAGTAAGATAGGTACTTAAAATAAATTCCTCGAGATCAAGCATGAATATCATTTTCACAGTCTTAATAGATCAAAATCTAAGTTCCGATGGCCGAACTTCTAAGACAATCGGTAATTTGAATCTGCAATTACCTTGTTTTAGGAAGAGGTTTTTTCATGGATTTATTTTCGCCTCCCTTTCAGAAGTTTATAATAAGTAGCACGAAAAAAAAGTGATAAAAAGCTGTCAAAGAGTAGAAACAGCCCAAAAGTGAATCCACTAGGCACTGAACCTAAAGCGCTCACCTGCTTAGTATTAATAATAACCGTTAGATCATTACGTTACTAAAAAAGGGATTTCTAAAGGTTTTCTGTACTCAAAATTTAAAGCTAGAGTATCCATTCATCTTTTGATCCTTTAACAATGTTTCGGTCTATATGTTGGGTATTTATGTGATAAGGGATCACGAGGTGCATGACCACGTGCTTACTGCTGTGAGGAAGTTTGTCGGTTCGAATTCAGCGCTGTGCTACTCTCCTCGAATGACACAGGCGTTTTTTCCGCCTGGTATTCGAGGGTATACCTATAAGAACACCTATGACTTTAGTCATATCTTTTCTTTAAAAAAAAAAGGAAAAATATATACCGATGTGCTCCGATTGTCTCATTTTGGTGTGCCATCGGATCCATCCACAGTACAGCTTCGCTTTCCAATTGAATTGATAATAGAATAGCGAAGGAATCCTCGACTACGAGGCCCAGTAATGATGATTAGGTTTGAATGTGAACTTAAGTCAGATGTATTGGGTACGATAAAGTAGAGCGTTCTGAGATGGTTTGGGTACGCAGAAAATGATTATAGAAAACCTAATATTCATTGCAAATATGAGAGTGGGAGGCTTGGTAGAGAGAGGCCACGGAAAGTATAGTTTGATCAAGTGAATATATTTTAGAAGTGAGAGTAATCAAAGGACCTGTATGAGAAGGTGTATAGATGTGGAGGAGGCCAAATATGTGTGTTGAGATAAGAAAGTCTGGCGATCTCTTTTCTACCTACACAAGCAGGAAAACTGTGATTGTACGTATGTTTTCAATATGTTCAAATTATCAGCTCGGGTATGTTTTGAATTATTTTTCAGAAATTATTCATACAAGACGCGAATCGTTACTTTGAGTCAACTTTTAAGATTTCCTGCATCTTATAATCTGTTGAAATATAATAAAATTTAAAAGAAAAAAAAACTAAATATGGTCTTGAAGAGGTTAATGCAAACACCAAAATCGAAGACTAGATCAATAGTCATTGATTCTGTTGGGCGTTACAATCCGTTATACCCAATCTATTAGCCTAATCGACCGATAAGTATGCAACGATATGCCACATGGAGATGATAGACCATGTCCTAACGTCAATGCCTAGGCAATTTGACGAATTCTACGATTTAATACATGCCTGACCCACTGTGCCTGGAGAAACAGGGTTACGAGCGTTAGAAATTTGGGTAAATGGTTATATTATTTGTTACAATATGCAGTGAAAACAACGCCGCTGACAACAGCACACCTTAGCTAACTGAATTTTGTAACATTCCGCGAAAATAAAACGGTAACTTTTTAACAATCGTAAACATTATCCTTTCTCTAAATATGAGATGAAATGAGTCGGTTCAATATTAGATTCTCTATAGGCTTAAGTTATGAGGTCCAAACTAGTATCAATTGGAATAATTGAATAAAGCAGTAATTATAAATAAATGTTGATCATTCACATATTTAATTTGAAAGATTTATTAAAAATTAATTCTAACTCGATTGACTTTAAACATTAATTCTAACTCAATTGATATCTACCATTTTTCACCCAAGAATTATTTGTTATTCTTTCAACAATACTTAAATCGACCCGTAACATATAAAATATACAGACAATTAAAAGTTATGATCCCTTCGGCTTCTTAAATAATGTTTGTTATTTTGGTGAAAATTTTAAAACCTTTGAAGCTTAAGTTATTATGTCTTATTTTTATTTTTCATGTGTTTTGTTTTGTGAAATCAATCATTCATTTTTATATTTCATGTTTGTTTTGTTTTGTAAAATCTATTATTTATTTTTTAATTTATGTTTGTTTTGTTTTGTAAAATCTGTTCTCTCAGTACAGATATACGCCTAGTCTATTATATCTCAGAACAGATAAACGTCTAGTCAGGCATATATCTGTACTCAGTAACATATACACACACGCCTAGTCTATTATATCTCAGAACAGATATACGTCTAGTCAGGCATATATATGTACTCAGTACAGATATTCGTCTAATCTATTATATCTCAGTATAGATATGATACATGCCTAGTCAGGCAGGGAAGTGATTTGTTTAATTCATAACAAAAATTAAACAGAATAAAAACATTAAAATAAAAAATATACCTTTTTGTTTATATTTCGGTAACCAATTATTATTTTAATCAATTTTTAACGGCAAAAAGATAACTTTTATTTTAATTCATGTTAGTTTTGTTTTGTGAAACTTATCTGTCTTAGCACAGGCATAACATATGCCTTGTCAGACAGGGAATTAATTTGTAGATTCATTGCAAAAATTAAAAAGTGTAAAAACAATTTTACAAAACATTAAATCTTTTCGTGTGTATTCCGGGAACTAATTGTTATGAAATCAATATTTTAAGACTAAAAACATATCTTAAGGTCCAACACTTTTCAACACAACAATATAAAAAAGGTGATATGATGGAACGTTTTTAAAATTTTTCAGTAAAGTCACCATGTAGTTCAATACTGTTTATAGAACGATTAATTTTTTTAATACTACTGAAAAATATTCATAAGTTTTGTTTGTTTTAAAAAGTGCAAATGTGTTTGGTTTAAATGGGTTTTGTTTTGAATGGTGCAACACTGCAGATATTACAAATTTTATACAAATTGGATTTCAGTTTAAAAAAAATACGAGGGAGGGATGTCAGGCTTAAGGGGTGGGTGATTTAATTCATGGAAACCACAGTATTGACTGTCATCCTTTGCAGCAATAAAAGTACGCACTGGTGCATTGCTGTGTTACCATCTCGTGACTCAGCTTTCATCGGCATTTCATTTTTATGGCATCCTTTAACTTGTATATTCAAGACACACAACTTTGCCAGTAGTCGTAATGTTTCTTTCTTTGAAGTCAATTAGTAACAAAAATATTGCAACAATCTTATTTTGCGTTGTGGTGATCCCAGACGGCGCCACTCCACCGAACCCTTTTTTGGCAGACGATCATGGAATGTATCACCCCTCATGATAATTGACTTAATTATTTTTGCTTTTCCATCACATAGCATTTAAAATTCATTGCAACATTAACATGTCGTTGCCTTCGGGCAGCACTGAAGAGTTTTAGGATTTATCTTCCGCTTACCTTTCTCATAACGAGAAGATCATACAGAATTTGAAACACTGTGGTGGTAAATAACAGAATATAATCCTTTTTTTTAATGGGAAAGTACGAAAATCGTACCCTCGACCCCAGATCAGAAAACACATGTCTTATCAAATAGGTCGTCAAATGTCTCCTGCCCGTTTCACATGTCCCGTCTACTCATATTTGTTTCTCTAATAATTTACAATTATTTAATTGATAAAATAAATTTTGATATTTATCAAAATTTATGATATATTTATAATATGTAGTAGGTACTACAGTTTTTCCAAATATGTTTACACTCTTTTTTTAACCTTTAAACTAGTGAGTTAAAATATATAGGAATAATACGAGAGTGTACCAAGGGAGGGAGTTTTTGAAATATTTTTTTACATATTTTGTTTATGTGAGTTCAATTAACTTTTTTGGTATAATATATACTTTTCTTGGATAATGCGAAACGCACCAGTGCGTTCGTACTGACTTTAGATAAGTAAGGCTCACACGCACCCGTGCGTTCATACTCACTTATAGGCTAAATTTTGAATTGTAATTGACACAAATCAAATTTATGTATTGTAATTTTAGATTCAGATACCTTATCTTATGGCCACTACCATCACCTTCCTACCCTGTATACTTTAATTTATATGTATTTTATAATATTTTTTATCTGTCTGAAATATTAGGTTTGAATTAAGTTAGATCGCTCTTGAGGGGTCTGCTCTCTAAACAGCACTATAAAAATTATCCTGTTATTATTATTATTAATAAACTAATAATAATAAAATGTTTCCTGGAAATTAACAATAAATGAAATCTTCATTTCTCGTGTTTTTGTTTTCATTGTGACCAAAGCACGTGATGCCACCTAATTTGTATGATCAGCAGGTAGTTACTTGGTCGCATTGTTGAATGAAAACAAGTCTGATTTTTGGTAAAAAAAAAGAAACTTAGGCAAATACAGCGAAGGTTGCTGGGTTTACTTAGCCAAACGCAGCGAAAGTATTTTTTTAATATTCACGAATAACGGTTAAGCTCTTTGGGCGGTATGCGCATGAAAGGCTTATTCGATTTTCAATTAAATGACAAATTGAAATATTTTATTATATTCAGCTCAGCAAAAATAGCTACTTTAGGATATTGAACAAAAAAATACTTTATTATTCCACTAATAACACCAAACTCCACTACACGTGTTTCTACCTCTTATCCCCAGGTTATCTTCATGCGGAAAGAAACCGGTGTATTACGAGTGCTGTGTTAAGGCTAGACTGGTGTCATGTTACATCGAGAGTGTGTGTGGTCTAAAAACCTAAATGCAAATATTTCACTCCTCTTTAAAATGTTTTCTTTGGGTCAAAAGACCACAAACACTTGCGATGTAATATACCAGACTTACCTAAGCATTGTTCTCGTAACAAATTGAGACCATTCCGCCTGAAAAGAGCCTCGGAATAGGAGATAGAAACACGTAGAGTGGAGAATAATACAATTAGTGGAATAAAATATTCTTAAAGGGAGTTCCACAAAGTAAAATCCAAATACTTTGACAAATAGATTTTTTTATTCTTCTCTTGTAATAAAGCACATTAATATGGAAATCTATACACTGCCCATATTGATTGTCTAATTTGCGTACTCTTGTTATTCAGGTATTTTATGAATAGTTTATTGTAACTACATAATATAATAACTAAGCCAAATAATCATAATAAAGGGTGTCTATTTTTTTTTTCAAATTATGAACGATTATAAATAAAATATTTTTCAAGGTTTTTCTAACATTAAATTTACAAATTAAAGACGACAGACATAGATTTTTTTGCTATTGCAAGTACTCAAATTTACGGTTGTTTTGGTCCATGCACTGTTGATAATGTGAAATAATAAACATCACGAATAATGAATGTGTTTCGGTATTTGGGCGCATTGTCTTTCAATGGCTGCTCTCAGTTCATTATTGTTGATGGTTTTGTATCACACTCTTTATACTATATTTGATGAGTCCCCATAAAAATAATCATCGGGGTAAGATCTGGGGAGCGTGGAGTGCACTCAATGCCACCTCTACGTCCAATTAATCTTTTCAGCAAATTTTCATTACGATCTCACATCACAATAGTACTTAAAAGGTGCACAATTTTACTGAAAATAAAAGTCTTCCTTACATCTTCACTCCTAATAAATTCGTGGCACGATAAATTCCCGTAGCAAGTTTAAGTAAATGGCACAGTGTACAAGTGTGTATACATTTTTTGGAACACATTATAGAATAATTAATTTAGGATTTTTTTAAGCGTGGACATCATTTTTCATAAATTACGAAACAACGTCCCATGATCTTAATAGCCTATTATGTAAGACGTTTGTTTTCAAATTCGGTAGACACTGGTTTGATTTTCATTGATAAACATTTAAAAAAGGTTCTAGTCTATGTTGAAGGTTAACTCAACATATTTATGTCTGGTTGAAAGATATTGCTATTTGAAAATAAATTCACAACGATTTGTCTTTCAACCAACCGTTGTGAAAATAAATTCAAAACGGTTGCCTCCAATCCAGTTTGGTGTCAAATTAATGCCGTTTTAACATCTTTAGCCATATGGCAATAACTCTAACAGGTTATACCGTATACATCGAAATTGTAACACTATACAATATACATGTAAGGGTACCATAAAGAAGTATAAATACGAGAAGTGTGACAACAGTTGGGGAGTCCTATGCCCTATAATAGAATGGCGCGAGCTGTAGATGATGTTAATCGTGTATGTTATTTTTTACATGATATGGCCAGGACACATGTATAATAATAATAAAATAAAATTATAACCTTTATCCACACACCTCACTAATCAGATATCATGTGAAAATTGAGAATTCGTTTGTTGACACAGTAAAATGGTTGTTTTAGTGAATTAGCAATATTCCAACGGCCACCTCAGAGGTCGCTAATGATGGCTAAGTGGTCAATGTACATGCGACAACAGTGGAACATGATGGAAAGCACTCTTCAGCTTCGATGTACCCAAGCCACGTCCAATGAATACGAGTTGCATCCTAAATATTCAGTTTTCCTTTTCTCAAATTTAAGGTGTGATCGAAAAGTTTACGGATTTTATAATTTCAAAATGTACTCCTTGAAACAAATCAGCTCAATTTTTTTTATCTAATCCAATGCTTCCTGGTTTTATTTTTGTCCTAATCTGGACAATTATTTTTCTTTACATTCTATACACATTGTCAAGATCGATTTTCCTTAAAAAAATAAAGTAAACCTAAATACATGAACAAAACAATACTGTATCTCTATTTGTGGCAAATAAAAAAGTGCCATATTTTCATATCGCGTTATACAATTTTAATATCGTCTACATTCAAACAGATTTTCTTTTTTCATAATTTAATTCACTCGATCTAATACTTATCTATATTTGAACTACGTAAAAATTCACTCGATCTAATACTTATCTATATTTGAACTACGTAAAAATTCACTCGATCTAATACTTATCTGTATTTGAACTACGTAAAAATACTGATTAATCATACAATTTTGATGGTCATCATTTTTTTTATATAACTTTTGTATCATAAATTGATCTAAGCATCAATAGAATTGTGAACTAAACATTAATAGTACATTTTTTCATTAACGAGAAAGTGAAAATATTTTGATGAAAATGGATCGACAAGATTAACCTTCCTGAGATTTAAGACTGAAAATCGTAACGTCATCGACAAATTATGCTTTTTCGTTGCGTTTTTCACAATATTAGCAGTTAGTTTACGAGTTTTTTTCTTTTTTATATCTTGTTCTACAGTCAAGGTATTCCGTAAAATAACTCTTCCCAGTATTCTGGGAATTAACTTTTGTTGAACAGGATTTAATATAATTTTATTGTTAATTCTTTTAACATTTTAGTAGTATTATGACTAAAAAGTTTGATACAAAAAAATTAAATATAACTGTCGGTACATTCTATGGATGAATCACACATAAGCTCATTCTGGTTTTTAAAATTTATTTCTTATATTCTAGCCACACACATAATTTAAAAGAAAATTAATATATTAGTACCTTAAATCTAAATTACGGGACGTTTAGCAATTTCCATTGGCTTGGCTTCTGAACTATCAGAAAATTAAATTAACTCGTCCAATGCTGAGGACACGCCTGGCGTGTCCATGTGAATATCTGCTTCATGCTCAGAACACGCGCGGCGTGTCCATGCCTAAATATTGTTAGTGTATTACATCAGCATACAATATTCGTTCCTTACTTCGAAAGAGGCCATCGCATTTGGACGTTTTCATAAATGTAGAATTTATTTTACTTCCGTGAATATTTCACGGGTTGAAACTAGTTTTTATTAATCAAATATATTGAGCACCGATCTGGTTGTCATGCATTTTGTATCAGCAGTGAAAGAGTTAAGTTAATGTCAATACGATTCTACATGTTTTTGAAAATACCATGTTATTTGGTTTGTCACTTTCTCAATTATTATGACAAAAAAAGTAAAACCTTTTATTTTTAGGCTGTTTAGATCAATTTTTAATACAAAGGTCTAATGACAAATAATTTGATCACTTAAAATGTTAAAAATCAGTTTTCTTTTACACAGTTGAAGTCCGGAAATTATTAGATAAACTGAATACAATTTTGAAAACCAAAAAAAATATGTATTGATAAAGAGGATACAAACGATGAATATCGCGATGCAAAAATGGCATCCTCACATATCTGCCGCTAACAAAGAGATTTTGACAATTTGTATACATTGTTAATAATAAAAGTTGTACAGATCATAGAGTCTTATTACTTTACAGTCATACACAGCAAAAAGTCTAATTACCTTAATAAAAATGACGAGAGGTAATACATCAATAAGTTTACCAGTTTAAGTATTATAAAATAATGTTAATCATGTCTTTTTTATGGTGTTTGCAATTAAATAGGTTTATGAATAGAAAAAGCACTTTCTCCGCGCAGTATTATATTAAATTAGACAATACACGAATTAAGTTAACTCTCTAAAAGGATTGTATTCCATTTAATGTTTTTTACAAGGTTATTCATAACATTGTTGATAGTCTAAATACACGTAAGTGTTTCTTAGATATAATCAAATTGGTTTTAATACTCTAGCCTGAACAATACGGAATACCTTTAAAATAAAATTTGTCAAAAGCTATTTGCTTTACACTTTCTGATTCATTAAATGTGAGAATGCAACATGTCTAGTTTGTTCAATATTCATAAATTCATGTCTAGTTTGGTGAATATTTTTAAATATATATTGTTGAGTTAACGAGGGCTGTACTCCAGCATTTTCTAACCCTTAAACCTAGATTGGAATATTAGTTATTCCATTTACCATACCAAAAGTATTTTGAAAACAAAGGCAAAAATGTCTAAAAACAAAAAAAAATATTTCAATTTAAGAAATACAAAAAAAATTTACGTTTAAAATATTGACAACAAGTAAACTGTTTTACTTTTTTAAATAAGCGCCTCCCTTCTGCTTATTTCACATGGGTACTCCATTAGAGGGATGCTAGGCGTTTGCTCCTTCTGGCATTCATACTATCTACAAGAATCCACCGCGCAAAGCTGTTGTTCGCCTCTGCACTATGTCATAAAGGGTTGAGGGATTTTCAACGCTTGCTTTACAAACAGACACGTCTCAGCCTCGAGCTTTTCAATAATTGATCGATTGGTTCTAACATTTCTTATAATCATTTTCATCTCAAAACCCAGGATTCGTTACGCCTTGCTGTAAGATTCTCTGTTTCCTACCTCTCTCCGCAGAAATCCTTCTTCATCGGTTATACCCAGTGTACGGCAGTTCTCTATTATGGCATCCAGCCATCGCAACTCATACGACCAATGAGATCCTTGTTCTAACTAAAAATATATTTATTGTATTAGACTTTTGATGGATACAACGTGACCAATGCTCGTTTGTTGCGTATAAAAAAATAATAGGTTTATTAATATTACTTACCTACATATGAAATTGGCGTTTTGCCGTACTGGCAACTTTGATCTCAAATATCTTCTCTTTGGTTAGGAATTCCAAATTCAAATTTATACAGCTATTTACTCAAGTATTTGTGTTTCGAAAATTATAATTCATTTGTTTTTTCCTCAATTGTTTTTTTTCTTTGCGTCACTCAGTTTACAAAATGGAAAACTTGAAATATCGCGTTATTTACGAGTACGAGTTCCACCGTGGCACCAGTGCTGCAGAAACGGCTCGAAGGATTAATGATGTGTATGGCGACGGTGCCGCAAAAGAAAACACAGTGCGTTTTTGGTTCCAACGTTTTCGTTCTGGAAATTTCGACCTGCAGAACAAGCCCCGTGGAGAAAGTTGATAATGAAGAATTGAAGGCTATTGTGGAAGCGGATCCATCGCAAACCACATCCGAGTTAGCTGCAGGCTGCGGTGTTAGTGATAAAACTGTTTTAATCCACTTGAAGCAAATTGGGAAGGTGAAAAAGCTTGAAAGGTGGGTACCTCACGAATTAAGTGAAGCAAATTAACAAACGCGCGTTGACTGCTGCGTTGCATTACTCAACCGGCACAATAATAAAGGGATTTTGAATCGAATCATTACCTGTGATGAAAAGTGGATCCTGTATGATAATCGGAAGCGCTCATCGCAATGGCTGAACCCTGCCGAACCAGCCAAACCATGCCCCAAGCGAAAATTGACTCCAAAAAAGTTACTTGTGAGCGTTTGGTGGACTAGTGCTGGTGTCGTTCACTACAGCTTTCTTAAATCTGGCCAGACGATTACGGCAGATGTCTATTGTCAGTAACTGCAAACCATGATGGAAAAGCTAGCTGCTAAACAACCGAGGCTGGTTAATCGCTCTAGGCCACTGCTGCTTCATGATAACGCTAGACCACACACTGCACAACAGACGGCTACCAAATTAGAAGAGCTTCAATTGGAATGTCTAAGACATCCACCGTACTCTCCGGACCTTGCCCCAACAGATTACTATTTTTTTCGAAATTTGGATAACTTCTTGCAAGGGAAAAAATTCAACTCCGATGGGGCAGTCCAAACCGACTTCAAAGATTTTATTGATTCCCGTCCGAATGGTTTTTTTAGTAAAGGGATCGATGAACTACCTATGAGATGGCAAAAGTGCATAGATAGCAATGGTACATACTTTGATTAAATAAATATATTATATTAAAAAAAAATCAACTTTATGTTCCTCCCAAACAAAACGCCAATTTCATATGTAAGGACCTAATATAATACGTAAATATATATCCTGAAATTATACACTCCTATGTGTTAAGGCAGTGGAAAATAAAGTATAACTAAGAAGAAAGCTGTCAATGAGTCAGGGTTAATCTCATAACACCCTCCAAGCTGATATACATCCTCACCAATAAGAGGGCGAGCCCGACCGCGAGGAAGCTAGATATTTTTCAGCCAACGCTCGTATAGACGTAAACACTAATATACAAAAAATGATAATAAATAAGCAGTTTATACAATTATAAACTCACTAAATTTGTATAAAAATTGTTAAAAATATAAACCCATGCATACGAGTACACAACTTTAGATTTACTGTCAGCGTACTCTCTCCCTACCAACCAGAAAGGTGTTAAACAAGTCATTGGAGAAAATCAGACTGCAACCCTTTTAAAAAAAAATGGGAATCAACGGGTATCGAACCCGCTATCCCTGCGTAAGAAGACTAATGTCTTTTAAACTAGGCCACGAATTCAATAATTCAAATATCTTAACCATATTCAGCAATTTTCAACTATGCGTGGCGTCAGAAATAGTTGTTTAGGCAATTAATAACAGTTTCATAAATTCATATTTGTAATTCGGGGCCCAGATACTTTTTTTATACGGTTGTCTTGACCCGGCCAAGGTCACAGATATCCATTGAGACCTAGTCACCCACTTTGAGAGCGATCTGACTCAGGTAACGACATACCAAAACTAAATATGTGTCATTTTAAACGGAAACTGGTGAGGAAAATCAGAACCACTTTGAAAGCCGACGAATCGTCAATTTTAACACGAGAAAATATTTCTCTAAAATAATAATAAGCGAACCTTAACTGTTTTTTTATTACAAAAAAAAAATCACGCCCTAAGTGGCCTAGTTGGTATAACGTTTAATTTTAACCAGGAGTTTTCTGTTTCGATTCCCGATGGTATCAAGAAAATGAAAAAGAGTAATAATACTCGCACACGCTAGACTGGCACGAGTGTTGCCTCTTCACGTGTAGAGTAGTGTAGCTAAAACCACAAACTCCGTATTACAACAGTGGTTCTTTACCAATACGCTCGATTAATGGGGTATGACTACAATTTTGTGTTATGGCTATACTTCTCAACCAGTCCCTATCACCAATTTGGATAAGATTAACAATTTTACGTATGAATTAGAAAATTTGACAAGAAATTATTTTGATATTGCACTAATTGCATTTGCCTATAACTCCTATATCGAGGCTCTCTTCAAGTGAAACGATCCCGGTTTGTTACGAGAGTAATAATCTAACAATTGGTGTCATTAATTGAAGGAAAATAAAGAGATGGCGTAGAGGAAGAAAAATCAGGAATGAAACACGTTAAATTACTGATTAGAAATTAAGAGTTTTTTCATTTGAAAGGATTCCAATTTCACTGAAAAGGATTCCAATGAGCGTTGCGCTATGGAATCTCAACAAAAGCGTGATTTTCGACAAGTGCAATAACAGCAAGAGATTGAAGAGGAAGCTTACCAGTGTAATTCTAAAGAAGCACAGCGAATTTCATTAGCAATCTTAGGAAACACTTAATTTTGTACTTTGTCAAACACTGTTTATTCCACTTTATATAACGGCGAAACCGTACCAGTTTCAAGGTTTTCACGTCATCATCAGGGAAACACAAATGATGAGGTGAAAACACTGAAACTGGTTGGGTTATATCCTTATATAAAGTAGAATGAACAGTGTTTGACTAAAGAAATTACAATGTCTTTAAACCTCCACAGTATTAATGCCTTAACTATAAATAATATAATACTTATGGTAGTTTTCTATCATAACAACTTTGAAGAAAACAACGCTAAAATTCATACCAGTGGCTCAATAACACTGAATACAATTTTTTCAGCTTTGAGATCTTTCGAAAAACATTCAAATATTACTGCCATGAAAAAACTGTAATTCTTAAGGATGATGACGAAGCATAAAGTCAGTTCTCTCAACTTTTGTTGCTAAGCAATCTAGGTTTTCCGAGCTACGAAAACTTAAAACACAAACATTCGTTCTTGAAATTTTTTCAGCAGATTTCATTTTCAACCTTTCAGCTAAGTAAGTTATTTACATCCTGTGGTTTTACAGTGTTTACAGAAATTTACAATATACGGGTAAGTAATTTCACAACACATATTTTAGAGCATAAACTTTGCTCTTACTATGTTGTTTATCTCCCTTGTATGTTGTTTATCTCTCTTGTCTTTATCGTTAAAAATATTCTATTGTTTTACTTTTTTAATGAATTATGTATATAGTTTTTTTTCAAATTCGAGCATGATGCAATAAGGGTAGAACAATCCAAGTATAAAATTCTCGTCCGAATGTTTCCGCCACCCATTTCTAATATTTGGGGGGTTAATATATGTTATCAATATCGTATCCAGTTGAGGAATTATGTTGTTTGGGTAGTCTTTTCACAGACGATGGATGAATTAAAAAGGACATCGGCGTTAAGCGAAATTAAACAAAGTCAACATACTTGTATATACCGAAATATATATAGTCGCACCGCAAAACATCGAAATTTTCTGAGATGATAGTCCACATTAGCATTTTGGTCTCAATTTAGATTATAAAAGTGAAACGTGGATGTTGAAAGACTGAGAGGAGGGCAATTAATGCTGTAGAACTACGTGTATTGAAAATAATACATGGAGTGACAATGTATGACAGGATACGAAACGAAGTGGTAAGGGATGAATGTGAATGATAAGGCTGGTATGTTAAGTTAGACAAAGAATGCCCGTTGAGATGGTTTGGGCTTGTGGAACAAATGAATGCAGAAATATTAACAAAACAGATATATGGTGCAAAATTTAGTGGATGGGGTGTGGACCAAGTAAAGTATAGTTGAATCAAGTGAGTTATATTCGGAAAGAAGAAAACGCAGAAAGTCAGAGAAATGTAGAAGTAGCATGAAATGGTGCGTGGGTGTAGAAGAAGTAAATTACGTGTGTCGAGATATGAAAGAATAGCTCTCTGTCCTCTCTGCCTACCCCGACAGGAAAATGGCATGATGGTATGAATATAAATAGTTATCACTTATTAATCAACTGTCGTGACTAATTTCTTCTTGTTTTTTTGTGAACTGTTGTGAAATCAGTTTGGAGAAAAAAAATAGACATCCACTACTTTGGGTACTATGTGAATTTGAACCTCGAAGCTCGGATAGAAAGATTATTTTTCTATGAAATATGTCACGAAGATCATTGTAAATATAATTTTATTAAAATATGACTGTATTGTTACAAAAATAGCTAGTCTAATTACAATACGTTAAAGAGAATAATTAGATTTTTCAATATTTTGACTGCGTGCGTGTTGTTAAATATGGAAAGCAATTGACGGCCAAGACATTGCCGTGTTAAAGGTTGTTTATTACTGGCCACGACAAGACTGGTATGTTGATGGGTTGAGTATGTTTATTTTAACATTAATTCAGTGCGAATAGAAAACATATTGTCAATCTTTGGTTCAGTAAAACAAGAAATTAATAAACTTTAATATTGAATGTAAAACAACACAAAATTCTAGATATTTCAATATTGTATAAAAAAATAATGAGTTTTAAAATTATTATGTTGTATTATTTTTAATGTGTTATCTCGTTACCTGTTTCATATTTATCGGATATATGTTATTAAGACAAAATTTTCGATACTTACTTGATTCGAAACGTGCTGAATGTTTATTATTTAGAAATAATATAGTTTGCGTAGTATTTATTATTACGTGTTTTATTTTTTGCATCATTATGAAGATGGTACTAAATGTATTATTTTTCAGTGCTAGGTCCTTTTTATAAATGCGATGCAAAAAAATGCATATATGATCAGTGTATAGCAACGATGCAGTAGGAGATTATCAGAGATTATGGGTAAATCCAGACTTGATCGGGAATAACTACCGTTCTACGAAACGAGAGATTGACGACATACTAAAATTATTGAAAATCACTGTAGACAAGAATTCGGTACAATTTGCGTTTGAATTTAATTTCAAATACAATATTAGTTTTCAGAGAACCTAACATAATGTACATATTTATATTAATGACAAATGTTTTACATAAAAAAGGGTTTTGGTCTAGACAAAGAATTCCTCTGGCAGCACTAGAGAATAAGGACATTAGAAAACAATACTGGTTTTAAGAAGATGTAGCGCTTAAGATGAAAAAATAATGAACTATTAAATATTTACAATACTCCATAAATGTAGTCTAGAAGATAAAAAAAGTATGGGAATACCTAGAAAAACTTGTCCCAACCAAATAAATAAAATTTTGAAACAATATATAGTGAATAACCTTTATAATAGGATAATACGCATAACGAAGTCTTCGGATGTTATAATATTGTACATAAACAAAATATGTGTGCCAGGATAGAATGAAGTAGAGATCTGTTCTCTCTGCTTGTTTCAACAGAGGCATATCATGAAGGGGATAAATGTTTTTACCACACAATGAATTTTCACTTTTAGGTATTTTCCACTTTCCACTTAAAATATTATCAACGTAATTTCTTTGCTTAAAACATTTTTTTTGTAAGGTACATAAGCACATACAAATCATTATATCGTCTCCCTGTTAGCGTTGGCAAAGAGGAGAAAGTGCTAGATATTCCTATCTCGCCATGCATATTTTGACTCGTTCACATCCATACAATCTTTCTCTGCCACACCTTTACCTCACATTCGCACTGTTTATTTGTTTTGTTTGTATTTCTTCGTTCATTCGTTTCAAATGCTCAAAATAATTTAAAATGGAGGTTTCTTCATTTTACTAACACATCAGCCTTAAGTTCACATTCATCCCTTACCAGCTCATTCTGTAGTATGTCATACAGTATCACGCAACGTATTCTTTAAATATTTAAGTGCACGTATTGTATTCTATCCTGTCGTGTATCTCATGATTGAGTATCGTGACTCCCATGATAGCCTCGCACGACTCCTCTTCATTCATCTCTGTATTCCGCGGCTGGAAGGGCAGTTTCTAAGGGTACTACTGTTTCATCTCTCACTTGATCAGTTCAACATATTGGGATTCTTTATTTTGTGCGTCGTCTTTCCACGCCTCCAGTAACCACAAACCTTTCTTAACTGTCTCCTTGGCTACGAGCAATGTGTACAAAGAATCGGAGGATTTATCGAAGGCATATTGTCGACAATCTATTATCACAGATTCTCAGTTTTCACCTTGCTGTAGGTACATGAAGTTTGTAACAATTTCTCCAGCACCACATTTAAAATGCATTTATTCTGTATTTTGCTTGCTCTCTGAGTCCAAGTCACGCCATATATGAATATTGCAAAGATGAGGAACTTATGAGTACCTAGGCGCATTTTTGTCATGATGGTGATAGTTATGCTCTTTTATATCTTTTCCAGTTTCGACATCGCATTTTTTTCAATAAGGTTAAATTTTAATAAAGTTAAACAGCTTTTTATTTCATTTTAATACAACTATTTTTAGCGGGATTCTAACAAAGGAATGTAATGCATGTGATTTGCAACAAACTTATAAACTTGGAAAATATTTTTTACATGTCATCAATGTCTACATAAAACATCGATCAATAAGGATCGGGACTTACTATTAAAACAACATTTGTTTGACAAAATTCTTCTTTATTCATCAACATAGTCTCCTTCAAGAGCGATACATTCATTCAAACGCTTTCCTAACTTTTCTATGTCAGCCGTGAGGAACGATTTATCTTTGGTTTCAAAATAGGCGTTAGTTTCGGCAATCACTTCTTCATTGTAGTCAAATCTCTTTCCCTGGAGCATCTTTTTGAAGTCTGCGAACAGTCAATAGTCGCTGGGTGTCAAATCTGGAGAATACGGTGGGTGCGGAAGTAATTCGAAGTTCAACTCATGCAATTTGGCCATCGTTACCATCGACTTGTGACGCGGTGCATTGTCCTGATGAAATAAAACTTTTTTCTTCTTCATATGGGGCCGTTTTTTTGCAATTTATGCCTTATTTTAGAATGTTCGCTGTTGTTGATAATTCACCATAGTGCACTGAAAATCTGTCTGTACACCCAAAATAGTCGTACCCTCTATACTAACCATATGTATTATTTTTGAAAATCTGTCATCATTCAGTCTTTACATCTGTCAGAACTAATCTCAATATTCCTTTCATTATTTTAAGTGCTGTATCTTATTTTGAACGTCATATTTTTGTGCTTTTGAACAGCATACAACATAATTATGTCTTCATTCCTTATTTGGAGAAATCGTTCTTTGCAAATACTCACACATTTATTGTTTTGAATCAATCAAAATATATTGATTTAAATAAATACTTCTGAGTCATACGTTTGGCACGTAGCATCTTTAAGAAATTCCAATTCACAGACACTTTCAATGATTAGCCTATGAGAATCGATTAACAGTACTTTGACGTCGTATTATCTTGGAAATCGTCTCCTTACTACATCGATCCACTTTGCTAATGAATAACTTATCTAGCTGAGAAGTGGATATCCTTATTGGTGTCACGAAGACTTGGCACTCATACGTCCCACATGTCCGAACCGGCGACAATGAGATGCTATGCGAGAAATGCCAATAAATCTTTTGTGTTAGATACCGTTATTTACGTCAATAAACAAAAGAGGCGACGATGTTTCACATTTGTTCTATGTCCATAAATTAAAAATAAAAAAATAAATTTAGTTTTCTTTTACAGCAATTTAGTTTTGGATTAAAGTTCGTATAAGGATGATCACGCCGATGCGTGACGCGAAGTATCGTCTTGTTGGGCCGGCCCTGTCGTCGGGCCCCCCTACCGCCGCGACTGGCCCCGCGCGGTTTAATTGTCACCAACGTTGAATATATTATTGTCGCCGGCGGTCGATGTTACCGGTAACAGGAGAACGTGGCTAGCTCTTCCACTTGTTCGTACGCCATCGCCAGGAGAAGACCTCAAATCCGGGCTAGCCAAGTCGCCGGCACGCGCTTCATCGCCGAAACCTGGGCCGAGTTACCGCCGACCAACCGCGACCACCACTAGAAGTGCACGACAGGTTACCTGATGTTAGCCAAGATCTCTGAATCCTGCTATCCACGCCATCAACGAACCTACACCACAACCGTGAGTAGAATTCCTTTATATCCTATTCTTTCCGGTTTGGCTAACGCCAAACCATATGGTCATCCGGCTCGAAGGACCATATGGTTTGGCGTTAGCCAAACCGGAAAGAATAGGATATAAAGGGATTCTACTCACGGTTGTGGTGTAGGTTCGTTGATGGCGTGGATAGCAGGATTCAGAGATCTTGGCTAACATCAGGTAACCTGTCGTGCACTTCTAGTGGTGGTCGCGGTTGGTCGGCGGTAACTTGGCCCAGGTTTCGGCGATGAAGCGCGTGCCGGCGACTTGGCTAGCCCGGATTTGAGGTCTTCTCCTGGCGATGGCGTACGAACAAGTGGAAGAGCTAGCCACGTTCTCCTGTTACCGGTAACATCGACCGCCGGCGACAATAATATATTCAACGTTGGTGACAATTAAACCGCGCGGGGCCAGTCGCGGCGGTAGGGGGGCTCGACGACAGGGCCGGCCCAACAAGACGATACTTCGCGTCACGCATCGGCGTGATCAAAGGATATGAATGCAGAGTGTAACTGTTTCAAATCAGTATTGTATTTTAGACAGATAGGAAATTTGTGATTAAGGAAGAAGACCACATATTTATAGGCTTTGCCTTATAAAGCGGTCATCTATATAAAAATGGAAGTTTATATTTTAGATAGGGAATATATTAATTTCGTTAAATTCATCCAAAAAGCAAGGGGCGATACCCTTAACAGCTCAATGCGTGAGTACGGCCCGATAATAATCTTACTTCACAATAGCGTAAGTAATTGTCCGGTACATTAAAGAAAATTTTGTCAACCAACAAAAGGTGTGATTTTTTCCTATTATCTGTCTGTTCAAGTATAAACAGGTACGCAGATTACTTCATACACTTAAGAAGTAATATCCAGGCATACCTATTAAAACATGTGGGATGGAGCCATGGTTAAATCCATGTTCTTTGCAATAAAATTGACGTAAAAATATCTTTTGGACGCGTTCAATTATCAGTGAATTCTAGATTATTCTAGGGGTTCATATAATTGAGCTACTCTAATTTACTGCGCATTAGTGATGTATAAATATACATAGGTTTGCAAATATAAAACCGGATTTTTTTCATAGTAAATGCACATTTATTGTATGAAAATGGCCAAATTTATTCAAAGTATTGCCCATCGCTAGCTACACATTGTTCCCATATCTGGCAATTTGTGGATGCCACGCCAAAAAAACTGTTGCTCTTTTGAGGAAAACCAATCATCGAGCCATTTTCGTAAGAAGTGAAGCGCTGCTCGGCAAGTGCGCGTCCCATCGATGCAAATAAGTAGTAATCGGATGGAGCCAAGTCTGGTGAGTAAGCCGCATGCGAAAGTATTTGCCAACTAAACGCCTCAATCGTTTCCTTGACCGGTTTTGTTGTGTGCGATGGTGCATTATCATGAAGCAAAATCACTTTGTGTTGCATCTTTTGATATTCTGGTCGTTTTTCACGAAATGCTTGGTTCAAATTCATCATTTGTTGTCGGTAGCGTTCGGTATTAACAGTTTCGCCAGGTTTTAGCAGCTCCTAATAGATAACACACTTCTGATCCCACCAAACACAGAGCATTGTCTTCCGTCCATAGCGATTGTGCCTTGCAGTCGATGTCGCTGGTTTGCTTGGAGTTACCCATGATCTTAAACGCTTAGGATTCTCGAAATATATCCATATTTCATCGCCAGTCACAAGTCGATGGAGAAATAATTTTCTTTTCTACCCCTGGCGAGCAGCATTTCGCAAGTGGTTTTTCCATTTTCCTGTTGTCTTTCATTCAGTTCATGTGGAACCCATTTTCCCACCTTCTGGATCTTTTCCATGGCTTTCAAACGTAGGGAGACGGCTTTTCGTGTCACATTTAATTGATCCGCGAGTTGTTGCGTTTGAGCGTCATCCTCATCCAAAAATGCTAGCAATTCGGCGTCTTCAAACTTTCTCAGTTGTCTTCCACATTCTTCGTTTCTCACGTCAAAATTGCCGCTTTTGAATTTTTTAAACCACTCAAAGCACTGAAATTTACCAATAACATGCTCACTCTAAGCTTTGATAAGTATTCGATGCGATTCTGCAGCAGTTTTCTTCAAATGGTAACAGAAAATCAATGCTGTCTGCAAATCGTAGTTTTCAGGCATAAAAACAGTCATGTTCAATGCTATGAAAACATATGTAGTTGTATACTTGTATTGTTGTGAGTTAAAAGTCTTTAACAAATGTAAACACAAGAAAAAGGCGCCAATGATGCGGTTTGATAGTCTCTACATTGACAACTAGAGCCATCTATGAGCAAATTCCAATTTCATATTTACAGACCTAGTATGTATTTCTATAGCATTTATTCGGCTCGAAATCATAACAGGCTGGTATATCATAAGAGCGTCATCAGCAAATGCCTTAGAAACTCTTATAACAAATCACAGAAAATCACTGATAGTGAAACGCATCGTCGTTCTGGACCTCGTAGTCGAGGATCCCATCGCCACTCCAATGTCAATTTACTTGAAAAGCACAGCTGCGCCATGGAGTTTTTTTTAACTGAGTGAACCATTACACACCATCAAACTCACCAACTACACCTTTGTACAGGACCCGATGCGACAACTAAAGTGAGACGATCGGAGGACACATGCATGTTTTAAAAGAATAGATATGACCGAAATCATAGGTATCCTTAAATCCCCGAATACTAGGCGGAAAAAAATATATGTTTTATTCGTGGGTTTCGAACTAGCAACCTTTCGCACGGAAGTCCAGTGCGTTTCCGCGCGGCCACGCACCTCTTGAGCCATACTAGTGAAACACACACTCTCAATGCGATAATCGAATGTATATTTGAGGATATCATGATTAAGGATCATTACCCCTTCTGGATATATTGAAGCAAACCTCCTCATTAAACTCCTCCATTTATTTCTATTCTCCGTAGCTCTTATGGACTGCATGTTCTTTCAAATCGCATTATTTCAAATGTCCTTATTTCTTAAAAAAAAATACAAGATTTCTTAACAAAATGGAAAATAAAAAGAATAATGTTGCACGATGGAATTATGGTAAAATAATATCGGTACTGTAAAATGGACGTAAATATGCAATAAGAATTCAACCCATATTATACCTGTTCTTACATCTTTCCAACACCGTGTCACTGCTTGAAACAAATTTGTATACAATTGAGTCTTTTTGAAACCGAATTTCATGAAGGAAATTAAAATTGAAATAGCAAATATATATTTCCTGATGCTAAAAATAAACACAATTCATTATTAATGTTTAGGTTGGATGATTTTTGCGTTTTTACGTTTAAAAGTAAAGTAGGTGGAATGAGTTTGAAAGAGAAATGATATGACGTGTCACCATAAAAACAGAAGTGAGACCCCGGGAGCTCTGTCGGAATAAGTTTTCACCTAAATGTGTGAAATTTCACATTGATATGTAGTTTTTTCATAAAAACGCTATTAATTAACAATCTCCCCTGTTGTTATGGTGCGTATACATAAATATTTATTTTAATGCAAAACAAGTCGTATTAAAAATATATATCATATAAACCCTTTTTTTCGGTTGGTTTTTCTTTTTGCGTATTATAGTACCTGTTAATATATCCAAAATAAAGTTTCCGAAATGTTTAAAAACGTCGTTGGTAGACAGTATTGTCCTAGGCCCCAGTAATCAAATCTTCGGGTTTTTAGAACCTCTGAAGTAGGCATAACTCGCGGTTCCTCGTTAAACATGTTGGCAATACTGTAATTCGGAGTATGAGAGCATTTCCATATTGTGCTAGAATTAAAGTGGTATATGTACATACTCTTCTACCAGGTCAACATATTGTGACTAGCTTGACGTATTTCAGAATTGTCCCCTCGAAAGGTGGAAATGAGGTATTTCTTTATTATGTGCTCGGTTGTCTGCACTTCACTTTTATCTTGTCTCTTCATCCTGTTGTATATTTTACCACCATGTAGATTGATTCGCAGATCACATTTTGTAATACAGCGATGATTGGCTATTCCGATCTAGTGGCGTAAAATGATTGTTTTAATGCTAGTTTGATAGTTTTATGTCCTCTAATGGTATCTTTATCTAATTATAGTTTTATATCCTCACTGAGATACAGGCAAAATCCTAGTTTACTGGGGACACGACAAATGAAAAGCAACAAACCCAGATCCATTAAAATTGTGTCCAAATTAAATTACTTCTTGTTTTTTTCGCAAAGTATGTATATTTCTTGTCATGTGTAAAATAAATAAATAAAAAATACTTCTCAAGTTTTCTTTGAAAGAGCTGGTAACCTGTTAGGTTGTTCGAACTCCAGGTCTCAATCCATTTTATCAGATTATTTACTGTGCTTTGTATTACTGCTGCATATTCCTTCTCCCTTGACGTCAGACTTTAAGTCCGTCGTTGCAGCTACTCTCTTCCCACTCAGGTGTGTCATCGCCGGAGATGAACTTTCTTTGCGCAGCTCCTTTTTTGTCACTACGTAACGTCGCGCTCATTCAAAATAAAGAAGATTTCGACCTACTATTGTAGATCGCACTGAATGGGGGCGTATTTAATCTCAAATAATAGCATACGTGGTGGTGGGATCGAACTGTTTGCACTTCACACTCGCAAAGGGGCGACACTTTTGGAGCCTCTTTATGTATATAGACATAAATATATATAATATAAATAGACATAAATAATTTGACTTTGTTGATATATCTCTATGGTTTCCTAGGAAGTTGAAATACTCCTTTGTTGGATTTGAGATAGTATGTTTTTTATCAACTCTCGTCTCTAACTGTCCAAGGCATTAATTTTGGAGTACGAATTTTTATCCTTTATTGTGATGTATTAATTAGTGGTAACGGTATATCGTTAAACTTTACATATAACCAGAAGTTGTATTTGATGTATGGTGACTACCAAACGTCTTTCGAAAACAACCTACCTCTTGAAAACTTCTGATAGTGTTGGTTCGAATTTTGAGTTAAGAGTGCCCCTTCCAAGAGACTGCTCTCTAAAAGGCGTTGTATAAATTGTCCTTTTTGAGTTATTATTTTAATTTATAAGACTCCAT
Source organism: Odontocerum albicorne (assembly GCA_949825065.1). NCBI lineage: Eukaryota > Metazoa > Arthropoda > Insecta > Trichoptera > Odontoceridae > Odontocerum > Odontocerum albicorne. The sequence goes on along the minus strand of OX463859.1, from coordinate 22,902,076 downwards.
AAGTCTGTCAAATATTTACAGAAGAAACATATTTTAGCTATTCCAAAAAGAAAAAAAATCTAGAAAACATATCATCAATGTTGAACACATCAGTAAGATTGTAAGAATTTTGCTAAGGACATATATTTTTTTTATAAAAGTAAAATGTCTCACCAAATCTATTTTTTTTTTTTGCAAAAAATTAAAGTCGAAAAATATACTCGTTAAATATTTGTATCGGTTAAGGAGCAATTAAAATGTTTACTTCTAAACTCGCGATATCGCGTGGTGTAGGTAAACATCAGCGACCACTCGCGCAATAAAGCATCGCGAGCTTTAGTTGTTTGCATGAACTAGTACAACCCCGGCGTTGCTCCGACAACATCGAGGAAGTGGATATATTTTCGTGAACATAGATGGACAGTGTATTATAGCGTCATTGCTGGAAAAAACATTTTACATATTTTTTCCCCATCAATTTTATCATTGCTTTGTAAAATTTGTATGAATTATAAATTTTCGCACATTTATCAAAATTTTCATATGCACACGTCTTAGCTACTCGTAACTACTCCCGACGATGACGTTTGAATGTCGTATTTTTTTCATACAACCGCATACGATTTTCAACAAACAATATCGAGTTGTTACTTCTTCTAGTTTTTACATTTCTCGTTAAATTTCTTAGCGCAAAGAGCGTGTTAGTTAGCTATCGCCGGTAAAATTAATTTCAAATGGGGGACAAGGATAATTTTAATTGGTGTTTTTGTTAGTAAATGAGACATTTTACTTTTTCATCTTCTGTTCATAAACTCACACAAATGCCAGTAAAGTTAAAAGGAAAAGTATACCAAACGATTGTCAGACCCACACTCCTCTATGGCTCCGAATGCTGGACGATATATAACTCTTACTCTAGGCAACTAGAAACTGCTGAAATGCGCGTGCTAAGATGGTCAGTGGAAGCCTAGGTGTGACAGACATCAACAGGAAGATGGAGGAGAGGCGATTGAGATGGTATGGGCACGTTGGACGTAGAGCACCCGATCACATTGTGAACCAGGCAATCTCCATGGATCTTCCTCGAATAATAACCAGAGGAAGACCAAAGAATTCATGGGTGGTGCAAAAAGATAACCTGATGCAGAGGCACGGCCTGGGGGGCGTAGTCCGATACAGAAGAACATACAACCTGAGGACGAGAAGAGCTGACTCCAACAGTCTTCGCAGACAATGAGTTGGGATGGAGCCAGGGAGAAGATATTCATAAACTCACACACACAGAAATTTTAGGACACAGTTGAAAATTTCTCCCATAACGATGTCTATATTGAATAAATTAAAAGCACACACTTTTATAAACTTCTAACTGCAAATCTAAAGAACGAAGTAGGACTATGATCTATAGTTGGAAGTGATTAGATTTATAACATTATCAGCTATAAGCAAAAAAAATAGCTTAACAAAATCATTTAAACTTGTATTTTAACAGTCCAGAATAACTCAACTTGTCAAAATACACATTCCTTGTGAGTCAACATGGTAAAATGTGTAATTCCATATTTATGTATTGTAATAACAGCCAATAAGTATAACTCATGCATAACAAGACTACATATATATCATATATGGTAATCTGTATGGACATTGTATGAACTTTAATATTAGTTTGACTATTTATAAGAGTATTCGAGTTTATTTTGCTAAGATAAATTGAATAGATTATATGGATTTCATTATTTTTCAATTGACTTACACTGAAAGTTTTTATGTTATTTTTTAAATGTTGTTTTTAAGCAGTTTTTTTTGTGTATTAAAAGAGTAATTTGTCTGTTTTAATAAATAACCAACATAAAATCTTTAAAAACATTTTGGAAATTGTGATTCTATGACAGCAGTAGTGAACGTATTACATGGGTCTGTATTAAATTAAGTCTTTTGAGAAATCAATCAAATTAAATATAGAACAAAAACTTCAAAAGAAGTCAATGTAGAACGCATCAGTCGGCTTACACGTATACGCAATATATTGCGGTCGATATGATTGAAATGAACACCGCTCAAGTTCTTGTTCTTGTCGAATGCTTAAGAAAAGCACTTTCGCTGACATTTCCCCTGGAGGTTGTTGCCGGACGTTATGCCATTCCAACACCCATACCACACCATCCCGGACCTGTGGTCTGCCACCTGTATCCAATTAGTGTCAATGAAAGTTAAACTCTGCCCGTGGCTGACTGTTAAGAGGCATTGACTCTGAATTGGTAATATGATGATGGAAGTCGGTAGTCTTGTTACGTCGTCTTTGATATTTGGATAATACACTCGAGTATCATGTAGTTTTTTTATTTTTTAGAATTCGTGAAGTGAATATTGAAGCAGTTAATTAAATAAATCCAAGAAAAAAATTCAAGGCTTTTTTATCACCTGCTCTGTTTAGTAAAATAATTCTGTATTTATAAAACAGTTGGTTTCAAATCATGATAAATACGTTCATACATGCGGTTATCCCGTTGAGCAGTCAGAGAGCAAGACTATTGAATTGCAATTAAGAGCTTAACACTTCCTTCACGTATAAATGTTTCGAGTCCCATACTCAAAATTTGTAATATTTAAATGTGTATCAAAATAATCTGCTTTATGTTTTATTTAACTTTATATTACATGTATACAAAATATATTAAAAAAAGACAAAAAACAGGTTATTTGAAGTAGACACTCAATTTATGATATATGGATCTATGATTGTTGCCTTTTATTTGTCGAGTCTTTAGTAAACTAGGCTTTGCCCTATAATTTACTTAGGTGTATGGTACGCACTTACCTTCCATGCGGAAGGTCAGCAGTTCAAACCCCGCGCTGTGCTACTCCCGTCGAATGACACAGACCTTTTTCCACCTAGTATTTTGAGGTATAAGGAACCAATGACTTCGGTCATATCTTTTCTTTCAAAAAGAGAGAAAAAAAAACATGCCGGTGTGCTCCGATCGTCTCACTTCGGTGTGTCATCGGTGAGGTTGCTGGTGTGTAATGGCTCACTCACTTAAAAAAACAAACTTTATTACACAGCTTCGCTTTAAAAAAATGGCGTTGGAATGGCGAGGAGTTCTTCAACTACGAAGCCCAGCAACGATCTACAAAAGACATATAAACACGAAAAAATAGGTTAATACTTTTTACAGATTGTTGATAATTATGTAACATGAGTTCCTTTGTCATAAACTCTCATCAACTGGATAAGTTGTGAGACCAAATTATAAGTATAAACAACGTGAGCTAAACCTTTGTGCAATTCATAATTCCTGACATATCGAAAGTCAGTCTCCCAATACCCTCCACTTTTTATAGTTTGGTAATAATCAAATCATTCATATCTTAAAGCTCTTCTGACCCCGGGGACATGGGTTGAATCTTGTTGAAACCCATTAAAAAAAGGGCTTTAGTGTGGTTTTACTTCTTCATCCGCGTTTGGTTCTATACGGACCAAACAATTTCAAGATTATGCGAGGGTTGATAAAAAAATAACGAGATTTTTTTAATTTCACGGGCTGTTTGTTTTCGACTAAGCCCATTTTTGAGTCTTTCGCGACACTGTCTGTGATGTATATTTTAATTTTAAGCCATATTGGATGGGCAGCTGGAGTTTGACAAGCAATTATTTTTGTTTGAGAGTCAAGTTTGCATTTATTTTTCACATTTTAAATGTTTTTATTTTTGAGGTTTTACTCAATGTTTTTCCCCGTGATAAACTATCACTTATCTTAATAAATTGGCTATAGTTGCTTCGTTACAGGAGTTTTGGCTAGCTGCAGGACCTTTTGCTACTTCAATCTGTTTGTGAAATGTTTATATCATTTCCATTTTTTTGGCTTGTTAAAAGAGATTTCCCCCTGGCAATTAATCTGCAAGATTTATTTATTTATTTAATCCCTTTCTTGAAAATACAATCTGGCGGGCTTATTGCCAGACGGCAATCTCTTTCAACCAACCAGAAGCAAGTTACATGGTGGAAAAAAAAATCAAATGACTATCCATCCCCACGATCACATACGTGAGCGTATGCTTACAACCCCCACAAAGACGGACAATCAAACGAACATTCGTTTTCATATAAAGTGAGATATCATCAATTAAAGGAAAAGGAAGGGATGGTGGAGAGGAAAGGAAAAAAATCTGGAATGAAACACGTAATATAACTTATTAAGAATAATGATTGTATTTCAATAAAAAAATTATTAATAAATAATATGTTGAGGTATTGAGATATAACAACATGATTAAATTATGCCGAATGACACGTCCATTTTGTGTAGTTTAGAAAACCCGGATGCATTTTAATTAGACTCTATCTCTGAATAAGCTTTGAAACATACATTAAAAATGTGAGGATATTATAATACTAAAAAAAGTTTTTAAAAATATGTGAGCTAAAAACTAATGCTTGAAGTAGGTTGAAATAGAGAACCTTGTGGTTGTTTGGACATTTTGAACGGTTGGGTGATGAAATATAGAAAAAAAACAAATTTATAATGCATAAGTAAGACGTAAGGAAAGATTATGCGTAATAGATATAGATAAACTGTATGGATGTGAAAAATGCGAAATAAGTGTATCGTGATAGAAAAGTGTGGCGCTCTGTAGGTCACTAGAGGAATGACGAAATTGTTTGTATGTATGTAATAAAAAATAAAAAAATTAAAATTAGAAAATAATATCGTTCGAGAAAAAAGTAAAGGAAATAAAAATAATAAATCACTTTAGGTATATCAGGAAGATCACGGCATATTAACAATGCTGATTATAAAATTGATTCCTGGAAGAGAGAAAAAAAGCGGCTTCTATGAGAAGAAAAAGAAAGCAACTTTTTTATTTTATTTTGTCTTATATAAGCATTGGGAAACATCTTCGCCTTGAAAACTGTTTTTGAATGTCACCGCAAGATGGCTTGAATCTGGATATTTTTTCTGATTTAGGATTTTTCATGTCGGTTTAATTTCAAGTTATTGCATTCGTTTAGATTTTTCTTACAAATTATTTTGGTTTAACGTACGTGTAAATTATGTTTGTAATATAAAAAGGGCAAATTTACGAGTATATATCCCCATTTAGAGAATGAATTCTCCTCAAGGGTTATAAAATATTACAAAAATAAAAACAAGTCGTGTTTAAGCATAGAAAAAAGGCGGATACGTTTATTATTATTAATACTTCTTCGCATTTGTATATGTTTAGAAAAAAATATTTGTAGATCTAACAATATGGGACATATTCAGCTTTAAGTGGAGTGTAATGTGCGTGTAAACTGTTCATATATAATACAGTTTTGATAAGACCTTCCAAAAACTGATGTTTTCAAGTAGTTCTTAAAACTGTAGAACCATCATTTTTGTAGAACCATCCTCCTGTAGAACCATTCTCCTGTAGAACTGTAGAAGCATCCTGTAGAACCATCCTCCTGTAGAACTGTAGAAACATCCTCCCGTAGAACTGTAGAAGCATCCTGTAGAACTGTAGAACCATCCTCCTGTAGAACTGTAGAACCATCCTCCCAGAGGCAGAACACTTCACGCCACATGAACAGCAACTGTAAAAGCCGTATTATAAAATCCCGTCCTATTGGATAGTACATACAAACCGTTATGCCGTCTCTTTATCGGGGTATACGGAAAGGAAAGAGTGCCATACTTTACTAATGTGATATACATGTTTCGCCTCTTCTACATCCATACACCTTCTCACGCAGTGCCTACGATTCCTCTAACTTTTTACATTTCCTTCTTTTAAAATATCGTACACTTGATCCAACCATACTCTTCTTGATCTTGCTCTACCACGCCATCCATGCACATTTGCACTGTATACTTGTTTTGTTAGTATTTCTTCATTCATTCGTTCCACGTGCCCTAACCATCTTAGAGTACTCCTTTCATCTTGCTCTACGCATCATTCTTAAGTTCACACTCATCTATAATCACTTCATTCCATATTCCTATATATATTATTCCCCTGTGTTTTTTATAAGTGCACACATTTCTACAGCATTTCTGCTCTTTTCAATCTTGTTCTACGTCCACATTTCACTTCCATACACCTAAGTTGGTACTAAAATGTTGTGGACTAACATTTTGGGTAGAATTTTATATTTCCCAGTTCGAGTTTTAGTGCCCCATTGACCTTGTTACCATCGCTACACGTCATTCAATATCTCTCGTAACTCTTCCATAATTTGAAAAAATACTACTTACAGTCTGTCAAAAAAGAGTAGAAAAATAATGAGGGCGCTGCAATCGCCTGATTCGCATATCTGCATTTGTACATATCTGATTTCAATTTAATTGATTTCTTCTCTTTCTTGACAAACTGTAAATAGCAGAATTCTTCGCCTTGCTCTAATTGTCAATTTATTATTATTGTTATAGGACGTTGATTACCTATGGGCATTCACTAAATGTTTGGCTATGCTCACCGAAAGCGTTAAATAAACAAAAATAAAATCTCTTTGTAATTGATTTAGTCAAATACTGTTTATTCCACTTCATATAACGTTATAACTCGACCAGTGTCAAGGTTTTCACCTCATCATCAGGAACAACATATATAAAGTTGAATAAACAATGTTTGACTAAACACTCAGGACTCCTAGCCAGTATATCAACGATCGGGCCATTATATTATAATTTCGAAAATACTTGTTCTCAATACATGCACATAAATAGAAAAAATATCGTATGTGTTTTTTGCACAGTATTTTCCGGTTAAAGAATTGGCAAGGATTGTAAATTGTTAACCTGGTCTACTTTTCTTAACGAAACCAACCTCCTGCTCGAGTTGGCGTGTAGCCAACATATCGTCTTTAAAGGAAAACAATGGCGGTTTGGGTAGCACAAAGGTGTGAACATAAATTGAGCGGTTGAAAAGAAAGATTGATGACTGATGCATTCTTACTGAATTATTCAAAAGTCCTCAATTAATCATTGAGTTTATCCTTCTTTTTTTGGTTTCATGATTAATTGTATTACATTATACTTTAGTTATATATGATACACGTGTACAGTACAACCTGGGAGTTTTATTGTCATGTGACAATCTCTTCTAATCAGACATTAAGATGTTTAAGAGGATTAAAGTAAAATCTAAAATGAATTCCGTTTTAAAATATTGATACTGATGGGAATCGAACACGCAACTTCCGATCCGAAAGACACGTGTTTCTGACATACCATGGAGTTCATCAAATTATAACGAGGTGACTAAGAATTCATTGTTAAAGTTATTGCTATCTTTCTTTGCAAGCTTTAGTATTGCCAAAACGTAAGATGACGAATAGTTAGTGACGTACTTACTTCAGGGGAAACGTCATTTTCACCATCTTTACGATAATTGACTTCCGGTACGCTCAAACAGAAATTGTTTATTGCCTTTTCCAGTTCACCGCTCTTTTTTACGTCGTTCTTTACTGACCAAGCAGTGAAACTCTGAAACTAGTTACAAACCAATATTAGATTCGCTCCGTCCTTGGCATGCTTTAAGAAGCGACGGAAAAAACTCTTAATTTCTAGTCAGTAATGAAACTTGTTTCATTCATGATTTCTCTTTCCTCTTCACCATCTCTTCCTTTTCCTTTGATTAATGATATCTCACTTTTATTTCTACTATGTATAAAGTTCATCATTATAAATAATCATTTGATTTCTTTTGCGATCAAGTAACTTCGTTTATTTACGTTTGGCAGGTAGGGCTGGAAAAGTCAGAGAAGTTGTATTAGAATGTGTATGAATGTAAAATAAATATGTAAAAACTAAGACTAAGGATATGTGCCGAGATAGGAAAATCTGGCGCTCTGTGCTTTCTGCCTACCCTGCAAGGATATGGCGTAATGAGATGTATGTATATATAAAAAAGTATAGTGCAAAATCCAATCGTTTGTTAGATGACAGATTTCGTTAAAAGCTTTGTCAACACAAGATATAGCAAAGTAAACAACAAAGTTATTATTTATTAAAACACTTGAATTCACATTATGTAATGTGACGGCTTTATTAACAAGAATTGTAGCACAATAAAAGAGCCAGTGAGACAATGGCACCACATTTATTAAATGTTATATTGGAGTCAAGGTCGCTCTGCAACGAGGTCAACAAACCCAGAGTCAACGTATCTAGTTGCCGTCACAGTCCAAATGCTCCAGCCATCACGCTATAGTACCATCTCAGTTTACTTGTTAAGGCAATGCCTCGCAGACGAGTGTAATTGAACTTGCTCTCGTGTACTCTGAGGTGACTCAAAAATTTAATCCTGGTTAGCAAATCTTGCAATGTGGACACATTCTTCAAAGTGACATTTGCCAACTGGGGCTTTTCCGTTTTATTTTTAATATTTATATTATTCATTAACGGTATAAAGTACCTTACAAAATTATTTAATAAAATTATGTGTGGGTCATTTACAATATTTAAATAAATATCTCAAATCAAAAAATATATATAACAATCTAATAAAACCAAATAAAAAGGCACATCAAAAAAGCAAGGCAATTAAATAAATATATAAGTAAGTTCACGAGTCAAAATGATTACAAAAATATTAGAAAAATATAATTTACCATTGATCACACGATATAGGCCGTCTCTAGTCAGTTGCCCGCACCTCACCTCACGAATTTGACATAAATGCAAAAAGGCTGGTACAACACAAATTTAATCCTACATCAACTTGGCAATCAACCTTTTTTTAGTTCAATGGACTATGGAAAATAAATTGGCAATTTCAGCCAATTAATTCCCCTACAGATGCATTTTATTTATAAGGGAATTTTGTTGGCTATCACAAACATTTTGTTTACAATAGAGAATATCCATATGGCTAGTATGTACTGAATTAACACTAGTATTGAAAAAATTAGCAATTCTGGACAATTTAATTAAGAATTGATGATTTTATGTAAAAGAAGTAAATTATTACGACGAAGTTATAAATTTAAAATTTGTTTGAGCTGGTTACATTTATGATAATGTCAGTTACTGGAATGCTCAATTTAAAGTCTCACAAATTTAAATTACAGGACCAAACAGTGGAATAATATATAATCATTCTTACAACAGTGCCAATGCACTTATTAAACAATTCATCGATATCCTCAAAATAAATTCCAGCATCCTCGTAGCCTTTTCATATATACCATCAATGTAGGCAATAAAATAGCAATTGAATATCAAACACAACCCTCAGGTCATCAATTTGCGATACCCACAAAAGTGAAGAGTTGTTTATTGTACTCGTATAATTATAATGTATGGAGGACTCGTCATAGAAAACGTGAGTACCTGACACTTATATTCAACTTTCATCTATTGATATCACACCGACTGTATAACCTATCAACATTATCATAAAGAAATCGAATAATGCGATACATTTTAAGATCTTCTGCAAAAAGTGTCAATTCAACAATTTATGCGCTTTTTCTTTTCATAGTCGTGTCTCGTAATTTCAAAAAGTGCTCCACCCTCATCCATGGTGCGTCTTCACTGGTCGCTTCGGGTATACGAGTACATATCACAAAGTTTAAGATTGGATTTAGGCAGTCCTTCTATCTCTTTTTGGGCTACCCTGGTCTGTTTTTTTCTAATTTAAGTTCAAAGAGGAGGAAGTATTTCATATATTCTGACAATGTGCCCTGCCCAACGAAATTGCTATCTTCTTTCTATAACTGTTATGTTGGTTGTCTTATCCTTATTCAATTGTTTACAGAAAATGGCCCAAGCATCTCTGATAAAACTTTTGTAACATTTCGAACTGTCTTCTAAAGAGAGTCCAGGTGTCACATTCATATATCAGAGATAGCAAAACAATCGATAGGTGTGTCTACTTTTGTTCTGGTTATGTGCAAGTCTCGATTATCATACATTCTTCTCTGTAGTATACAGTAAGTTGCTAAGTAAATTGCTAGCATATCATACCCGGTTTTGTATTTCCCCATCTCAGCTATACTATCTCTGTCAGTGATGCAAACCAAATAGAAATAGGGAAAAAAGTGTATTTCTCAGTATTATTGACTGATCCAAAATATGACAAAATTAATATAATATATATACATACATACACACATAAACTTAATGTTAGGATATAAAGGTAGGCTGGGCCATTAGATTAGGTACTTGTTCGCATCGCATATGTTCAGAAAATATATTTGGTAAGAAAACATCACAAAAATTACCAAGGAAAAACGAACCAAAAAGGACATTCCAATGTGTGATAGTAGCACAACGAAACATTCCAATGTGTGATAGTAACACATTTGGTGGTTTAGTATAAGTTGTCTTTAAATGCTTTATAAAGTTGCATACGCCATATCTACGAGTATCTATGTAAATAAAAATGTAAATGTTCGTTAATTGAAAATCTCTAATCTCCGAAAGTTCTTTACCGATTGCTTTGAAATTTTGACAAAAGGTTGCATTTGAATACAAGCATGTTTATATATGTTTTGGTATATACAGTTGGATATAAAATAGTATATAAAACAGACGAAATAATGGGAGCGCCCTCTGCAGCAACACACGTAAACTAAACATTTCTCATTGACAGTTATGTCACACAGCATTTTCGACGTTTTGGATTCTTTCATTTCGTTTTTTAACTGTTTTACTTATTTTTCAATGCAATTGGCGGTGGATTTGTGATGTGTCGATTGATTTTCATTTGAATTCAAATTATATCGTGAAATGCATTGGAATTGATCACGCAATACTAAACATTGCTCATTTAGAGGTTATGTCGTGTAAGCGAACGAGCGAATCGGCGATCGCGTTCTGCAGCTTCAGAACTGCTTCGTTCTCAACAGAATGAACGTTCAGGGGCTGGAAGACGTCAGTAGGAATATAAAAAGTATCTTTTTTATATAGAATTTAATTTTATCTCTATGTTTATATTTCGAAATGTATCAAATCGTATGTACTCGTAGAAATGGAGATTTTTTTAAATTAGTTCCAATTATCTATTTGTCTTCCCTTAAAATTTAATAAGTTACAATTATCTCTCTCTTCCGTTAACATTTAATTAGTTACAATTATCTCTTTGTCTTCCCTCAACATTTAACTAATTCCAATAATATATCTCTTTTCTTAACATTAAATTAGTTCAAATTATCTCTGTATTTCCTTAATAATACTCCTATTTGACAAATATTTGACAAATGCGTGTTCAGCTGCAAAACGATCGATCAGCTGAGATATTCTCACACCAATTGCTGGAAACTGGGAACGGAAAGGTGCCGGTTGATATGACCTCAGGACGAATTTCATTGCCTATAACTTATGCAATTTAGTTCCGTCAAAAGAAGGATTGGTTGAAAGAGTATTTCTTAATATTCAAATCAATTATAAGAATCACGATTTGCTGAGTGAACGAGCTATTCTTGCCGCCATGAACAACGACGTCTACGAACTTAGCAATATTATTGAGTTCCTTTTTTAATGTTTCGCAATTTTATATGTTTTTTTGTTCTAATTTTCTTTCTTCTTTTTCAGTGCAATCGATCTGCTTTAGTTCATCAAAATGCCGGGAAAGCAGCAGAGCGACGTGCAGCCGGACTTGAGGATGCACGGTTGCGAACATGGCGATCGTATTCTGCAGATTCAGATCTGCTTCGTTCTCAACAGAATGAACCCGACAGGCTGAGAGTGGCTGAAAGACGCCAAAAATATTGTATACCCACAAGCATTGTGAAATTTAACATATTAGAAACGTGTGCTTTCTCTTTTCTTTCTATTCCATTTAACCAGACTGAGCCACAGCAACGCGTGGCCGGGTACAGCTAGTATATCTATAAAACTCAGAGGCAAACAATTCCACACCAATGCACCTGCAACGATAAAAGTTCAATCATAATATTTCGCCCTATTGAATTGATTTAGATCAACTAAATTATTCGATAAAGAAGCAATTGACTTAAAAGTCTACGTCTCTCTGAAGGAGTATCTCGAAGATACATACTTCAATAGTACAATGAAGACATCCCATCAAAGGATTCGAATAAAAAGAGACAAAGCTTGAAATCAATCCGTTTGCGACACTAAATCTTATATTTTTAGTAACCCTCATATTTGCACTATACAACAAATATATTGTGGTGCAAACGCTGGTAGAAAGTGTGGTAGAGGAAGACCAAGAAAAGTATGGGGGGATTAAATTATATTTGTAAAGAAGAGAACGTAAAAATTAGGAAAATCGTAGGAATTGTATGAGAAGGTGTATGGATGTAGAAGAGGTGAAGGACGTGTTTCGAGGGAGAAAAGTCGGACACTGTCATTTCTGTCTTAATCTAAAGGATAATGGCGTGATTTCTCTCTCGGGGAAGTATTCTCTCGAAATTGTGTGTATTTTATGATGGTGACAAATATCGTTATATCGCAGTCATAATATTTGTTTCTAAAATTGTAACACATTTAAAATAAACTGATTGATGTTTTCCAACATTGTTTTTTTTTATTATTATTAAAAGTCATGTTTTTTTGTTTGTGGTATTGACTTGGTTTTATATTTTCTAACAAACTCGACGATATACTAGTTAGTAAAACGTTTAACGTTTAGGTCGGTGGTGGTTGCAGCCTCTTTTCCAATTTGTGCCCATTTTTAGAGGAATCAGGCAGTATACATTTTCAGGCATCAATTGAAATATATTTTAAGCCCCCGGGATGAAAATTATTCTTGAATTTCGTAATTGTATCTATTTTTATTGGTCGATAAAATACCTTAAATTGTACTTAAAAATAAATAATATTGTTGTCATCCATATTAATCAAGCTTCCAGGTTTAGAACCACGTGACAAGATACGGAACACGTAAGTCATCATCATATATATTAGCAGCACACCCCGAACGTGAAGAGGCAACAGGACTCGCACACGTTATGCGCATGAGAGTATTGTTATCAGACGAAATATTTTACTAGCCTGAAAATATTTTTTTTCGAGTACCGCCAGGAATCGAATTCGAACCCTCCGAATGTCGGTCGTACCAATTAAGTGAAATAAACATTAAAAACACGAACTTCATTACCTAGTTGGTAAGACGCTTGACTTCCTCCCATCAGTTATGGATTCAATTTATGATGGTACCTAGAAAAAAATCAGTCTGGTAAAATATTTCGTTAGATAAAAATAAACGAACGCACATAGTGCGTGGGTTATTTGTTCAAGTGCGGTAACATTACCAACATATGCAATGACAAACTGCGAGTTCCGTGCCTACTCCAAAGGCTTTAAGCACGATGGTTCGATTGCTAATATCGAAAACAATATTATCTGTCATCCTCGATTTTCAATATATCTCTCTCCAATATGGTGGAAGTCACTATACGAAAGAAAAATTAAATTAAAAACACTTTAGACATAAAATGCCACTTCAGATTCTGATGTGACATTTTATGTCTAAAGTGCGTTAATTGAAACATTCTTGAGTTTATATTCTCTTCTCGAATCCGATCCAAACGCGATAATAAACCCCGATAATGAAATTAACTGCGTGTGCGCCAACCAGGTAAGCGAGTCCGCAACGCACTTGAACTAGATACCAAGAAGGCTATTATAATTTGTTCTGCTGATTCCGACTCGACAAGTTAGTAGCTTGAAACGCATCTAGATCAACTACTGGCATGTGGACAAGCAGGAAATGCAAGAGAGAAGTACACTCGTTAGCGATCCACTCTGATTTCTCTGTTGACCGATTCGCGTGCTTCTGGAAGTTTTCTCTAATCTTTTTGTTACAATTTCTGTAATAATAAACATTGATAAATGTATTGTATTCAATTTTTTGCTGAAAAAATGTATGGAACTGTCCAAGATAAAAAAAACAAACTTTGTTGTGAAGCAAGCCTAGTAAAAACGATTGTTTGTACATAATTGTTTAAATGGTACATAATTATTTGTACATATTGTTTTTACAAGGCGCAACCACCCTCTTCCTATCCTTACCAACTACTTGTTTTTAGTTTTTTGTGTTATTTTTAATCTGTCAATAATATTGGGTTTTAATCCCGGGTTAGAGCACCCTTAGGGAAGTCTATCCTATAAATGGCGATACATATATTGTTCTTTTATTATTACTTTAACATAAATACATATTGAATTGATGAGTGATGAAAGACTGACTTTCAAAACTGTTTATGCCTCTGTTATTTTCTGCTCTAGCTGCCTTCATACGTTCCTTTAAAATAATACTGAATTGTTAGAAAGAAAGGCTGAAAAATAGTCCATTCAGGTATTTTCTTATTTAACATTTCTTTAAAAATCAGAAAAGCAATCGTTTCCAAAAACGCTTGTGAAAATTGTCCAAATTCCAATAAAATTTAACGCAATATTTTGTTATTTTTTTTTAAATCTTAAATTAAAATTATTGCCGACTTTCAACTTTGTTTTTCCGAATTTTGTCATGTGAAACAAAATTTATTTCCAAATTGCAGGGAAAAAATTAAACTTTTTAAAAATAAATAAGTCATTTTATTAAATAACATTTACAAAGGGCACATGTCAGGATTGAGTGAGCGATTTGAGTTTGTTTTATACAAAGTTAAAAAATAAAATAAAAAAATAAGAAGAAAAATAAAAACATTTTACATAGTGAAATAAAAACAATGCGTGAATGAACTTAAAAAAATAACTTAAAATAAATATTTTGGCATCAAAAAGTGTTAAAATAAACTAATAATATTGACTATTTTACACATGTAACAACTAAGAGGAAAAAAAAATAATAGGAAAAAAATATATAAAAAAATCCTTTTTAAAATGTATCGTTTTTGAAGTCGTTATGCGTTTATGTTATCGTCTCGTAGAGTTTTTTGTACGATTATAGAACATATTCTAGTCTTCCACACATTTTTTATTGTATTATTAAATATTTAAATAAATCCAAGATTAAACGTAGTCATGTCCGTTTTTTAAACTAAAAAGGTCTTCAAGTTGGAGCTTAAAAAGTTTATTGTGTCGAAAAATTTATTAATTTTGTAATAAAGAATTGAAATTATCGGGGATACTTAAAAATCAATAATTCGTTTTTAAGTTATAAGTAATAAACATTTTACATTAAATAAATTGAGGTATGCAAAATATAAACATTAATTAAACAAATTGATCTATTGCAATGAATAATTTGTATGTTTATTAACTTTGATAGGAGTTTTTAGCACATTAACTTTGTTAATGACCAAAAAATATATTACTTTTAATAATCAAAGTGGAAAAAAAACGAAAACATCTGCACCAAGTAGGTGTCATAAAAATAAAAACAAACAATAGCTTTTTCAACAGAAATGTCTATTTTAAAATAAATAATTAAACATTATTAATAAATAATTTTGGTTAAAGATCGTATTACAAATAAAAATGCATTTAACAAAACAATTCCATAATAAAATATTCCAGTGAAATGCACTTAAACTTCGGGTCATTAATTTTTAGTTACATATAACAAAGAAATAATCATGGATCTGGTTTCCGACACTGTGTAGTGGTATGTATAACTCAGTAAGTCTTGTAAATATATTACGAAAATAATAATTTCAAGGATCTTTTTGAGATTAAATAATATATCTATGGGTAAAGGAGTGAATAAGCGTCATAGAGACTTTTAACCCTTGACTTTACTGAATTTACAACAAAATGAACCCTTGACACGACCAGATACGCAAAAATCCTACAGCTGATCTTCATTGAATATTTTCTTATGTATTGTTTTGTTCAACGATATCTGTCAATAAACTTATGATGATGGTTTTGGGGCATATCCTTTGTAGGCCACATTCTGGGCTTCTGGGTATGATCTACCCCATCCAGCTCCTCCATGTCCAGATGAGACAACGACTTCATGTCCAGACTCATGTCCGCCACCTCCAGACAACAGTTTCTTAAGACCGATGATACCAGCGAGCACAAGAGCCAGTTTGGATACGATCAAAGCTTTTCCGGCGAGGAGGGCGAGAGCTCCGAAAGCCAGAGGAACGAGGGTTCCACCGATCAAGAGAGGGATCAGGAGGAGTGGAGCGTACTTCTTCCTCTTTCCACGACCTTCTTCAGTCAGAGAACGTTGGAACTCTTCGGCTGAAGGAAGTTTCACCTGAGAAAAGAGAAATTAGCAAATGTTGAAATAAAACTGGTGTTAAATTATATCATAAAAACCTGTGGGAATAGTAAGTATTTTTTATTACAAATAAGGAAAAATATTTTATGGAAAGCCACAAATCAAATCATTTAGATTGTGAAAATAAGTCTTTACTCAAATTAGCTTCAGTTTATTTAAATTCATTAAAATGACTTTACATTAATTCATAAATATGATAATTCTTGAGTCGTGTTGTAATGTCAATTTTTTCTATTCTTTATTCCTGCTATAAAACTGGCACTTCGCTTTTCCTGTATTCAAAAACGTAATTTTTCATGAAAACTTTATAACAATTACAAAACTTTTTGTAAATATTAAAAAAGAGTACAAAAATTAATATTTTTCTCTATCGACGGTCTCTATTCGTTCAATTTCTTGAGAATGTCGGCTCAAAAATTAATGAGTTGTTATATCTATCCATTTATCTTCAATTGAATTTAAAATTCATTTGTTATTTGATAGTTAATATGTGAGATTTTTTGTACAAATTAATTGAAAAATATAATAACCAAATGCAAAATTATTTTCAACCAGAATGATTCAACAAACAATTATTTGAATCAAGAAAACCATAACGCAAAACAGATATGATCAGCTAAGGGAGAATTTGACAAAGCTCCACACCACGTCCGTACAACCAGCCAAAACTTTGTGCCCTTCTGACGAGTTGTATGAAAAATTAATAAATTAACTGAATATGGCGTGTGTTTTTGTTCGACATTTATCGTACATTTATCAATTGATCAAGTATTTTTATAATGTGCATGAAAATGAGTGTCGGTGTATTTTGATTTTTTTTGTCAATTAATATATTCTGGCATTTGATTGAAAGATAGCGTATAAAACATATTTTTATGAAGTATATGTGTATGTCTTGGGTGTTATTAAAACAAATTTTGCTAATTATGTTTTCCGTGTATTTTTTAAATAATTCAAATATTTCGGCTGAAAAACAAACTGGTTGCCCTCCGATCGAGTTTCTTTTTTTAAACTAGGGTTTTACATTTTACACTAGTTTTTTTTACACTAGGGTTTTGCCTGATTGAGAGGGTTTTACAAAATGAGCAAAGACCTTTTAATAGCATCTGATATATCTTATTTCTTATATGAATCACGTGAAACTTTAATTGATGTACATTTTTATCAATGAACGATATTATTATGATTATTAAAATAGAAAATATCAAACAACTCGGCCAAAATATTTATTACACCTATTAGAAATTTTAATTTGAATCGCCAAATTAGTTAAAAAAAATTAAAGTTGCATTATTCCAGTTTCTTCTTAACGGTTATAAAATTTACTGGAACATGTTATATGACTATTCATTAAAATTCATATTGTAGTTGCTGGTTGACATGTTTTTTTACAATAGTTCTATGACGGGTTTTTGTAATTTTAGTAAAAAGCGAATCAATTCTGTTTAATCAAAAGCAACATTTTAGTTATAATAAAAATATCACTTCGAAATTGTTTGCTCATTGTGTTTTATAATTTTTCATTCATTACATATATATTTCTTGAAACGAATTTCTTCCAGTATCATTACTCCCAAGTTTTCGTACCAATATTTTTTTCGATTGAAAACAAAGGTTTCAATGAACTTCGATATACTTTTGAATTGGCAAATCGTTTTTTTTTGGTTTTTTTTACCATATTAGGTTTAAACATAGAGCTTTTATAAAAAACATCAGACCATTGGTAAAATGGTTATTGTTCTTGTTATAGATGTTATGCCAATATAATTCAACTCCATAATTTCCGTGACTGGTATTTTTTATATGAAACTAAAATTTAGAAATGTAAATTTTTAACTTATAAAAATTCAGGTCCGAAATTTAATTAACTTATTTACAAGTATAAATTAAAGATAGTCCAAACATTGATTTTGTACTACAGTCCGTTATTAGTAAATTCGGTACCACCTAGAAGGTGGCTTTCCATGTTATATATTAATTCAACCAAATTAATTATTTTAAAGGGCATTTATGTAAAAAAAAAAACCAGGACGTTATAAAATGGCCACTGAAAATCAAATATATAATATCTAAGTTGAATACATATTTTCCACCAAAAAACCACTGATGTAGGCTTTCGTTATTCAAAAGAGGTTTTTATACTTTTAAGATAAAAACTTGATGCTTATTATTGGAAAAATCGTAATTGTTTTATTTCATTCAGAAATCTAATAGAATGCATGTCAAACTGGTTCAACTTGTTAATGTAGAGGTGCATGGTGTTGCGGTTAACATGCTTCACTGCACAAAAGATTGCATCTTCAAATTCTACTAAGTGCAGCTCCTCTCGTTTAAAGACAACCATATTTCCGATTAGTTTGCGGGATTATAAAAATATCTAAGTTTTGGTCATATTATTAAGTAAACACTTCATTGTTAAACAATCTGGTGGGTTTATAGCCAGATGGTAATCTCTTCCAAACAACCAGCTATTTTTACTTTGTAATAATGTAATAATTTTACTTTAAATATCACTTTGGTACCGTTTAAATAAAATGATGAATAAATCAAACGTATTGTGAAAATGAAAATTTTACAGAAGTTAGAAATAAAAACCTCAAACGAATGTACATAATTTTCGTTGTATAATATCTTATCTGAGTGGCATATTGCAAGAGTTTTTTACAACTAACCAAAAAGAGCTATGCAATAAAAACATTTTTTTTTTGAACACCTATTATTCCAAAAGTGCTCCAAGGATCTTTGTAAGCTAACTACATAGCACCAAGACAAAATATCGATGAAAAAGTTTTCCCAAAAACTATTGCGAATCGTACATTGAACGCCTGAGTACTAAGCAAGTAAGTTAACCACTGGGATGTGATGGTGATTATGGCATATAACTTTTTTATTTATTTTCATACGGTAACAGAGGTAGTCCTGGTTAATGGGAAAATTATGTAAGTGTATTAAATTTTATCTGAAGAAAAAATATCTCATTTATATTAAACTTGGCACACGTTGATATATATTTGAATTATTTTGTAATGTATACTTTTTTCTATTTGAATTTCAGCAAGTGTCACCCGGTTCGGTGTAGTGCGGGCTCTCATCCTTTAGACGATCTGGTATTTTTTTGCAGAATTTTTGTAACAATTTTGACGTGTATAATTGCACACTTATGCGGTGTATAATTTTTATTTTTAAAATTTAATCAATGTTAATTGTTATAGTTTTTTTTCATTTTATGTATTTATTTTCTTTTGTAATGAACGAAATAATAACAACTTATTTAACAAAACCTTTATAGGGTTCGTTGTATTGTTGATAAATAAATAAATGTACTAAAAAAGTTAAGAAGAACAGGATTAAATTGACATATGTACATAACATTATATGTGCAGACACTAGCGTTGCAGACCAGCGAAGCGAGACTTGGAATCAAGTTCATGATTATCGCGTTTAGTTTCACCAAATGCACAGTGCATTGTTTCAAGTTAACGCGATTATGGACTTAATTGAAAAATTACAGATAATATTTAGAAGAAAGTTACTTTTTTTACACTAAGAGATAACTTACGTATTGTATATCATTTCGACACAAAACTAAAATAATAAACAATTGTTTTTAATATTCTGTATAAAAATTATAAAATAATTTAATTAATAAAAAAATATATCTCGAAAGCAAAAAAATTTAACATTCAACAACGAGGAGTATATTAACAAGACAGATTTTTTTAAGCGGATTGTAAAACATATGGTTTAATTTTATTGTGTTACATTTCATTGTATACAGTACTACTTGGCGAGATGACTGTTATTGTGTTACATTTCATTGTATACAGTACTGCGTGGCGAGATGACTGTTATTGTGTTACATTTTATTGTATACAGTACTACTTGGTGAGATGACTTATTGTGTTACATTTCATTGTATACAGTACTAATTGGCGAGATGACTGTTATTGTGTTACGTTTCATTGTATACAGTACTACTTGGTGAGATGACTTATTGTGCTACATTTCATTGTATACAATGCTAGTTGGCGAGATGACTGCGATTTGGCAATGTCTTCCAATTAACATGACAAATTTTAAAAAGACATTTTTGAAATTTGAGTTCCAACGGTAATCGAATTTTAATCCTTGGGTTAAAGTACATAAGTCTTGCTGAAGACGAAACGGAGGTCATAAAAAAATAAAATTATCATTTTTAAATATTTAATTTGTACGTGGATGAATGTATTTGTAAGTCATCGTTTTAAAAATATATTTATAAGCAAAGAAAAATAATAATTTTTACTCGTGTTTGATTATGAATCCTGTGTAAAAAATAAAAGTGTTAAATTAAAAAAAAAATGGTATGAAAAATCCCGAATGATCGATTCACGCACATTTGTAGAGCACGCATGGAAAGAAAAAAAGAAATTACCAATATAAACTAGAATTACTGGAGCATACGACGCTTTCCTAATGTAGAGATTTCTTTTCCCGCAACAAGCACCACTGTACTGAGGTTTCTCTTAATTGAAATTCTAGTTTGACAGCCACCTTGACTAGATGTTAAACGCGCGGTTAGAAACAAAACCACGCAACGAACATTAACATTGCTGACTACTTTAAAAGATTGTTGCGGTAGAGATAAATGGAGTGAAAATATGCCTATAGATTTAACATCTTAGGCTTACTTGCGTATACTGAAAATATTGAAAGATCCTGGTTAAAAAAATCCATCAATATATTGGATCTAATAATTAATGCTTGTAAAATTATTATTGTTAGTAAAACCTTATTTTGTGGCTTCGAAAACTCTGTGTTTTGGTACTAAATATTGACAACAATTAAAATTGTTTATTTTTATAAAGTATCAGTCCATTTATAATATTTTTTAATATTTCAAATGAATATTTCCAGTTGAAACTTTAGGGAAACATTGGGTACTGTATAAATTAATAAAGACATTAATTCGTGATACGAAAAAAATATTCTTTCAATAAACGTATCTAGAAATTAATTTAAGTATCTATCAGAGATACGAAAAATGGATATACGAGTATAATAGTAAAATCATAAAAACGTTAACTTATACCAAGTGAAAAACGTTTTGTTAAATACATTTTTTTTTATGAATTAAGAGTCGATCTATATCTCATATATATATATCATATATTTGAGTATAGTTTGTATGAATATAAATTTATTTTAAAATTGCGTTACAGAATCCTTCACTTAACTTTTTTTCTCATATAAATGCTGGATGTTAAATATTAAAAAGTAATATTTAACTGAACATCTTCCTTTTAAGATTAATTGTCAATAAAAATAAATAAAAAATTACATATCTATTATTGTAGGCTTTTCTTAAACAAAATTTAAAATAATAATAATTGACTTGTGATTTTAATATTATAATATTTTAATTCATTTATTTTTTCTAAAATTATTTGGTTTAAAGATCAATTTTGAGGGATTTTTTAAATCTACTTTTTTTAATTGTATGTTTTTAAGCTTTAGTTAATGACTGTTTTGTATAAATTAAAGTTAATGATTTAAATATAAAATTATTTTGTTTGAGATTAGGATAAAACTATTTATTGTTTCAGATAAGGATATAACTACTTTATTTTCAACGCAGTATGGCATATTTGTTTGTAAAAGAAAGTGGGGATAGAAAGTATTTTAATTGTTTGAATACAAAATAATTTAATTAAAAAAAAAAAATTAATCCGTTATTATTTACTCACTTATTTGTTAATTTAACGAAAAAAGTGTTCGGCGTGTTTATTTTAGTAAAATTAACAATTTTTGCTCGCCATGTGCAGTGAAATCAAGAATATCGTTATTGATATATTGTATAAACATTTGAAGTTTTCATCAACTCAATTTTAAAATAAAATAAGAATTTTTTTACGACTTATCTTTTTTAATGAAGTCAAGAATAATTTAATGACATATTTTTCACGGATGTGACTTTCGAGCCGTCACAAAATCACATTGAAATTCATGACAAATTGAGACGCATGCGTTGTGTGTCATGAACAATGTTTCTTAAGTAAGGCACAAAATGATTGTGATGGGATGTATTTATTACCACGTATTCACTATCCACGTGTTATCATTTTGCTGTCATGTGGGTCACGTAAATCTGTTTTACCTTAAAATCTCTTCAAAATGCTTTCACTTTGACAAATATGTCATTATTATTATAAATATGTTATTAAAAGTTGTTTCGTACAGACGCATCAAAAATAAAAATAAATTGCTCTTTTGTTTCATGGTCTTTTACATTTCATAAGTGGAATGAGTGTGTTAACATTTATATAATATATTATCTGCTTTATAAAAATAACAGTCTCTGTTATTAAAATTCTTGTGTTTATTTTAAATGCATGGATATGAGAACCTACTCGATTTCATGAAAATACTGCATTTAATTTTTTTTTGTGATCTAAGTCATTTAAATATATTATGATTAGGGTGAATTCATTAACTATTAGACTCTCAAATCCTGTATTGACAAGAAAAAATAGATCATCATATTGATTTCCATGATTTTAGAGAATAGAGATGAAAGTTATATTTCTAGTCGGAAGATTGAATTAAAAAAATAGCATAAAAATACATACTGAAAAATATTCAAATGTATTCAATCATTTTAAATTTGATACGTTTAAATATTTTTTTAAATGTCTTTATTTAAATTTGAACAAAATTTAAATTCAAGAACGAATACATAAATAAATAAATGATCCAATTCGACCTAAATTTTAAAATTCAGCATCTGAAAGATCTGAAATAATTAAAACATAAATGTATCAATTTAACCGTTGACTGCGCTTTTGGGTTAACCAAAGCGTGGTCAAGTTAACAATTAACTAAAGAGTTATATATCATAACTTAATATCATGCAAAGAGATTGCTCCGTTAGTAATGAATATTGTATGTGGTACGGAGTTAACGATTAAAGTTAATCTCGCGGCGAGTCTCATGTGTGTAAGTGATTCAAAATATTTTTCTAACAAGTATACATTTTAATTTAATAGAATCAAATTAACACAACGGTTTTATTTTAATGATTTTATTTGAATTTCAAATATAAGAAATTATTATTAATTTTTCCGGTAGTTGTTCAAAGACTATTTATTGCTTATACATTGTATACAATTTATTAAAGAAAATTTAAATAACCTTAGATCAAGGTGTTATTAAAACTATGTAAAAATAAAAAGTGTATTCATTTGAAGTATTTTAGCAGTATAGTGTATTTAAGATATTTTTTGTGTATATTCATGTGAAATAATATTTTTACTTTAAAAAATCAAATAACTGTGTTATGATTTAGTAACTCTTTAGAATGCATAAAAAAATCATGTCAAAATGAAATCAAGTTTATAATATATTACCATTAAAATTTTTACTATTACAAACACTTATAAATACATTTTTTTAAATATATTTTGAAGAAAAAAAGTCCCTACAGTCAGGTCTATGGTGAATTTATTTAAATGACCTTTTTTGGAGTATTTTTGAAAAAAAATTGACTTAACAAAGATTGATGAAAATACGTTGATGGATATTTTATAATTAGGAACTAAGACATTTTGATCGCAAGGGCTTTAGTTTTTCTGTACGTTAAAGATGAATAGCATCACTGCTCAACCAATTCTTGATAAATATAAAAAAAATCAACAATTAGATGGAAGATCGTTGAGAATAGCAGAACAAGTCGTCAAGGGCTGTATAGCAGGTAGTGGTTAGGTTTGAACAATCTTAGAAGATCAACATTAAATAAATGTTTAAGATAAAAATGGTTGAAATTAATTTTTAAAGTCTTGAAGCGTTTTTGAGCATTTTTCCAGCTAGATGAATTTAAATGAAAAGTCCAAGTGTATTTGATATAATTCGATAAACACTAATGATTAATCATGAATTTAACAACTTTCTTATCTTTGGGAATAATATGACAAAAGTCGCGTCATTTTGTAACAATAATATGACGTTATTTAAATGTCTTAAATACGATTTGATTAAACATAAACGATGTTAAAGATTATTCATAAACTTATTGTAGTATTACATTTGTTATAAACAGTATAACCTAGCAGGTATGTGGCCAAGTGGCAATTTTTGCTAACCATTTACAAATATTTTACAGTGTGAAAACCGGAGCCTTTTTTTTTAAATCAGGTTCTTACGGGAATCGAACCCGAAACCCTCAGATTGAAAGACATGAGTTTATCCTAATAATTTAACATAAACACAATCAGTCATTGTATTGAATAATACAATTTTCTTTAAAATTGAAATAGGACAAATAAATTGTTTTTAATTTTGTTACTTAAAATTTCAATTACAAGCAAATACTTTGTATTGGAATTCACTTAAATACCTAAAATTTAACACTGTTTACTCATTGTCATTTTTTTTGTTTCAGAGACTTATTTCAGATTCAAATATATAACATTCATAACTTTTCTCATTTATAACTCATCATTAATTTGAAATAAAAAATACCTGGAGTGTGTGGGTGGAAAAGAAGCTAAAGATCTTCTCAAGGATGAGTCCATTTAGGGTGTCTTCTTTCTCGTTGAGGCTCCTTGGAAGACTGGCTTCAAGATCGCTCTCAGATTTGACTGGGGTATCATCAACAGGCACAGAATTATCCTTCACAAAAGTAAACCCGTCTAAGAGTGACACATCATTGAAAGACCTGGACGCTCTATCGAGGGCTGTCACCAGTTTCAGTTTGAGACAGGATGAAATATCAGTGGCAGCACAATCTTGGTATGTCTTGTACATAAATCTGATGTCACCCAGGTATGATGAAACATCATTAGAGTCGGACCTTGCTTCATCCTGAGGGATCGAGTTCTTCTGGGATGTTGTAGATCTGGCCAAGACTGACGCCAGGAAAAGGGATAACACCAAACACTTAGCAATCATTTTGATCTGGAGGGATGATTAAATGGGGCACTGCTTGCTACAGATGTTGACGTTTTGATACTCTGAACTAGACTGCTTATACCATTGAAGTGTTGCGGTTTTATATGCCAGTCGACTGGTCGATACTCCCTCCATTAAGATAGTAATACTTGGTGCGTTCATACACTTTTTATTGGAGCATTTGACTCAAGTTCACGTACAAGTTTCGTAAGCTGTTCGTTTATACGATAATAATACAGATGATGTTCATTTCTTTTTCTTTCTTTCTTTTGATTAACATGGATGAAACGATTGATTGAGTTATATAATTTTAATCGACTTTTGTAACGTGAAACAATTATGATTGAAGATAATTAAAGAAAAATAAATGAAAACATAAAATATAAGTAAACATACATAAATACAAACCATCGTACGATTTTACTGCTGGGGTAGGCAGAGAAAATAGAATAGCAGACTTTCTTCTTTCGACACACATTCTTCATATATTCTTTATTCACACACCTCTGAAGATTTATCTGACTTTCTAGGTTTCTTTCTTTCAAAATAGCATATACTTGCTTTAATTATACTTTCCTTTATTGTCATTTACCACACTTTCAATAACATTTGCAATATATCATAAATTAGTTTTGTTAGTGTTTCCTTATTCGTTCTTCATGCCCAAACTATCTCAAAGTGCTGACATTCCTAATTACTTAATTTTGTTTTATATAATTCATTTTCACTCCATGTATTCTGCTTATAAGTCTTGTATGTATAATTTAAATTTTAATATACATTACAATGCTTGTATTCGGACTCGAGTGTTCCAAGTTCGATTTCCATTAATACTTAGAGATTTCAAAAAAGGGTTCAAATCATATTTTCATTTCAGATTTGTTAATCCTTTTTCTCGTTAGCTGGAAGTGATTGTCACGTGACAATCAGGCAAGTTGTTTTGCATACAATAAAAACATAATACAAAAACATTTGCACTGTTGAAATAATTAATAATTATAACAACATTTGTAATATTATTTTATGAAGTAGAATTTGGATAATTTTACCATATTGGTAATCTAAACGACAAGAAGGCTAACGCAGTCAGAATTTTAAAAGACAACGTCTATGCTTGGCGGTAAAAAAGCTTGTCATAAGTTTTGGGCTTCGAATTTGATTCCCAATCTAAAACATCAAATGTGTGATAAATATTACAAC
The DNA here is from genome assembly GCA_949825065.1 of Odontocerum albicorne. Lineage (NCBI taxonomy): Eukaryota > Metazoa > Arthropoda > Insecta > Trichoptera > Odontoceridae > Odontocerum > Odontocerum albicorne. The sequence goes on along the minus strand of OX463859.1, from coordinate 22,875,838 downwards.
AATATTCAGCGTCTGTGGTTTAGTGGAAAGTTTTGATGTTGAATTTTTATTTTATTTCATTGTTTCATCTAATATTAGGTGTAAATTTATAGCATTTTTTTTAATACGCTTACAATAAGACAACAGTTGCAAATAATCATACCTGACAGGTAATCATCAAACTCGGCATCGCTTATAGGTTAAAACAACATTTGTATTTATCTGTCATCTAGAGATTGCACGCGGAAAATCTGCATACAAGAAACTGGTAACCAATGGATTATTCTCTATATACAGGATAGATAATTTATATCATTACCTCATAACATACTCAAAATGATGACATAATCATAATATAAATCTGGAATTGTTATAAACTGTATGACAATATGATGGGCGAATAAGAATATACTAATATCTTTCAACCAACCAGAAATTTATTAATTAGATCTTTGTGAAAACCAGACTGGGGCCGTTTTAAAATAAATTGGATTTCAACGGGAATTGGATCCCTAGCCCTCGAGTTGAAAGATAGACGTTTTGTCAACTAGGTCACGGAAGATGTTACGAGTCTCACTATTCCTATTAATCCGGACTGTTAAGTCCAGTAACTTGTTAACTAATTAGACCAGTAGTGCAGAGTATATAGATCCAAATAATAATGTACAATTAATTTGCGTCCACAGGATAATTTGGAAACCTTACTCTATCAAATAGTTTACGGCTGCTAATAATCTTAAAGTAATAGTTCAAATCCTGAGCTAGAGCGCCCTTTAGAAGAGGGGCGCTTTATAAATTGTCGTTTTAATATTATTATAAATAATGACACATTTATGCACAAAATCCAATTTTCTAATCATGGATTGCTGTTTCCTGCTGCTAGACTGCAAATGGAGTGTATCTGAAGAAATAAAAAAAAGTGTCGAATTTTACATTCATTGTATACCATAAAATCTGCCAGATTTATTGCCATAAAAGATAATCTCTTCCAGCGCACCATAAATATATATGCATTAAGTGAAACTTGTCCATTTTAATGAAATTGAATCTCACCGGTAGTCGAACTCAAACCTCCAGGTCGGAAGGCAAAGCTTCTTACAAACTAGGTCACCGAAGTCAATCTTTATTTATTCCTGTTTTTGAAAGGTTGGATCCCCATCAATATATCGCAGTTTTCGGCAATGTCGCTTACTTAATCTAAATAAATTCGTGAGCACCTTGAAAAGGTGTTGCTTAGCTCTTCCTTCTGTAATAGACATTTTCCTCGTTATATAAAAACCGTTCCCTTAAAAAAATATCAACGAGTATATCTTGAGCATCCCACTTAATTTATCTTTAATGTAGATATCTGTGCAGATACCGTAGGCACATTTGACAATTCCTTTGTTGAGATAAATGCATTCTTTCAACTTAGACCCCAATGACCTTTTAGGATTGAGGGACAAATAGTCGAGAAGAGTGTGACCTCGCCAAAGAGCTGTCGACAGTTATGGAATTAGTCCTAGATTAAGGTATTTTGATGTAAAGAAGATTCCCTGAAATTTGTCTTCCTAAAAAACTACCCAAAAGATCACCACGAATAACTTGATATGTCCAAAACTATCTAATACCGTGAAACTGTAAAAGGCACAATAAAAGGTTGAGCATGTAAAAGTGTTATCCTTCAGCTGATTTGAAACTTTTAGAAACACATCTGTCTTCCTTTTTCCTCCCCCTCCTCCTAAAGTTCTTCACACAATACAATGAAGTCATCATGTCCTGTCCATTATAACTGTAGGAACTTTATTATTGGTTTACTGTAAGATTAACCTTACTTATTACATTTTGTCATCCAATAATAAAATGCGTCACAAATTAAATTTAAAAAAAATTAAATCATCTAACATTTTATGTACCCCTTTCTAGATAAAGACAATTTGAACCCACATCAATAATTAAGGCTTAAGTTTCTAAATAAAATAAAACATTTAAAACGTATTAAAATACAGTTGACGTCATAATTTATAGAAAAAGCATTATTCTCGAAAAATAAAGTCTGGAAGTACCTTTAGATAAATAAATACTTAGTTGATCCAGGGGGAAGCTGAAATTAGGAATATTTTAGATTTCTTAATGTTGGGTTTAGTATTGTTTTATTAATTAATCATAAATAATTTATGATAAGATACGGAATGAAGTTACAAGGGATGAATATAAACTTAAGGCTGATGTGTTAAGTAAGATGAAGAAGAGCAGGCTTTAATGGATTGGAATGAATAAATAAAGGATTGTTGAAGAAATGACTGAAGAAAGACAGATACATACTGCAAATATAACATAAGTGGTAGATGTGTGAGAGAAATATCAAGGAAAGGTTGATTGAATCAAGTGAATGATATCTGAAAAAACGAAACATAGGAAGTCAGGGGAATCGTAGAAGTTGTGTGATAAAGTGTATAGATGTAGAAGAGGCTAAGAATGTGTGTCAAGATAAGAAAGTATAACGCTATGTCCTCTGCTTTTCAATAAAAAGACAATCATAAATTTTCTTTGTGATTTATTTGTACTTAAATGTTTTTTTCTTTTTGATTGTATATTAAAGTTTTAAAATTTTATTAATTTTGATGTATTTAATTTTTTATTTCAATTGTTTTTTTTTTTGTATAATTTGAATTGAATTTTGATTGTTTGCTGTGGCCGTCGAAAATAAATTAAATATTGCCAGCCCTGCGTCCATCTGGTAGAAATCTAGATGTTCTAAAAAAGCGTATATTGAAAAATCGTGTTTTTCTTTTTATAAAATGACAAGAAAAATCATAATATTCCATGAACCTGTCTGACTGATACTTTTATTTTCATATTGAGATTCTCATTGATTTCCAATCACTTTCTATGTCATACCATACAATAGCCTGAGACACAACATTAGCCATCATTTCATATTTAGATCTCACATTCATGTCACTTTTCTTTACAATAAATAAGTTATTCATATTATAATTTTTTTCACATCGATAGATTTGCGCTAGCAAACACTCAAACATACGAGGGATTATATTACATTTGATGGGTACATAAGTAGCACTTTTGATTAGGGCTGACTTCACACTGGTCCTCGTCATCTTTAAGGGAACAGAGCTATCAAGCTCTCTGGTCACTAAGACGGCCATGTGTTGAGAAGTCACATTCTACACAAGATGTCCCTGTTTTCTCACACCACTGTAGATCTAGACTGGGAAGTTGATAAATATTCCTGGTAGAGGGCAGCAGAAACCAGGCTTAAGATGAATGACATCGGCAAGACTCCTGTCCAGACTACTACGCGCATGTTTGTACTGACGGCAATGTAAAACCACTGCATTATTTTCCCAAGAAAGTTCAATGGAAATGTCAATCCAGCAAATATATAAGAGTTTTCTATCAGAAAAACATAAGAGTCCGTCTGATAACAACACTCACACGCGCCGAGCAGCAGTGTTGTCAACACGCTCTATGATGAACCGTGAGTTCCGTGCCTGCTCCAGAGGCTGTACACCCACCCGAATGTTCACTTACTGGGGCTGAAGACAACATTGTTTCTCAGCCATGCTCTTAAATGTGTCCGAAATAGTAATTCGTATACATTGAAGGGCACTATATAAAAAAAAGAAATAATACAATAACTTCAAATGTTTGTATTCACCGGAGAAGAAGTTATTTTGGGCAGTTGCTTCTTAGTCACTATGTAACGTTGCGCTCTTTAAAAAATAAAGATTTTTTTATATTCTAGTTTAGATCGCGTTATATAGGGACTTATTTTGTTGGCATCCAGCCCCCCCGGTCAGAAGTATGCAGCCTTGCATCCTCTCAAATAATGTCAGCCTTTTAGAGTATCTCCAAATTCTTTATTTAGTCAGTCTTCTGCGGTCCACCAGAGCGGTAGAAGTCAACAAGTTAGAAAAATATATCACTAAGGCAAGAGGATTCCGTAGGGCGTAATTTAACCAATTGCATTTGCCTGTACTTGGATATCCATATAGTGAGGAGCTGTTGCATTATCTCCTTTAATCACACATTTTTTGGTGACGTTCCTCCAATCCATGCTCAATATCTGGCAATATTGAAATTCAGAACTCGCTGTATCTGATCCTTCGCTAGGTTTCAGATTTGTCATCTGTAAGTATTGGGTGTTAACATAAGTTGTGTCCGTTTTTTTTTTTCAATTAAAAAATGAGCACCAAAAGTAAAACAAAATGGTAAATGTTATACGTCACTCAAAAGAAAATTTTCTGCTCTACAAGATATTGTGTTTGCTTTTACGTTACATATATTATTTTATTTGATTACAAGTCTTCAAAATGGAATGTAAAGTAGACGAAAGTGAGCATTTTCGACACCTCCTTCTGTTCACGTTCAATCGAGGGGAAAATCCCCTTCGAACCACCCTAGAATTGGCTGAACAAATACATTGTAGTCACATGACTGTATACCACCATCTTAAACCAATGAGAAAACTTCAGAAGTTCGGCGCTTGGATTCCACATGTTTTGAGTGAAAACAACAAAAATCAATGTTCGACAATTTCTGCTGGTTTGCTCGCGCGTCATCCAGCTACGCATGGCCACAAGCAAAGGTCCATTTACCGCATCATTACTGGTTGTAAAAAATGATTTGAAAATGGTGATGCAAAAAAAATGGTGATGGAAAATGTTTGAAGGGGATCTTCATGAATAATATGGTTTAAGCGGTCTTCATCGAAGTCCACTGGTCGTCCGGAACGCTCCATGTCTTTCCGGTCGAAATTACCGTCTTCGAAACGCAAAAACTATCGACGAACTGTCCTTTCATTCTTAGCATTTTCTCCGTATACTTCGCAAATATCGCGAGCAGCTTTGGCAGCTTTATTCCTTCGATTGAACGCGAACAAAAGGAGGTGTCGAAAATGCTCACTTTCGTCTACTTGACATTCCATTTTGAAGGCTTGTAATAAAATAAAATAATACATATAACGTAAAAGCAACACAATATCTTGTAGAACAAAAAAATTTCTTTCGAATGACGTATAACATTTACCATTTTGTTTTACTTTTGGTGCTCATTTTTAAATTGAAAAAAAAACCGGACACAACTTATGTTAACACCCAATACTATTTATCTGAAGACAAAATAAAGGCATTAAACTATTTTAAACTATATTTAAGTTAACTTAATACACTTAAATCAAGAATGATTTGTAAAATAGGGATAAGTATGGTAAAAAAATATTAATAAATCCATTTATATATTATATTTAAGACTTTTAGTTATTATTTTTAAATTGCACTTTTACATGGCAAACATGTAATACATGTTGATAAATGTTATTTAAAGACATCGAGTCAGTTTTTATATAGAAAATTAGTTGTTGTATACAGTTAAACGTGGTGAATTAATTTCTTTGTTGTTATTTCTTTCAACCAACCAGGAATATGTTAAACAGGTCTTAAACGATCACCAGACCAACGGGAGTTGAACCTATAATTCATGGATTGGAAGACATGCGTTTTATCATCTAGGTCACAGAAGTAGTCTAATATATAATCATATGAGTTTAGTTAAATTTATTTAATAACGTATAAAAAATCCTGAAATGGGTTGGCCTCAAATGCAATTTAAAACAGTAATAAATGTCCTTTCCCTTATGAATACCGAATAAGTTCCTGATAGGACAGGCTCTCTTCGAGGAGGACAATGCTATGTCTCCTAATTCAAAAGATGAGAGAGTGTAATTATGAATATACTCGTATATCTTCTCGCTATCTGAATGTTGAACATTTCTTGTCTGGATCATTCACAGTGATCATCTTACAGTGATCGATTTAGAAATCTTCTCGCATGGTAAGTGCGAGGTATCGTGCGAGTTAGTGAAAGTGTAACTAGATCATGAATACCAGTGCGAGTCCATTTCAATACTTATTAAGCGAGGAGGTAACCATAAGTGATGTAGAAACAGGGTCACTGTAAGGAGTAGTATTGCCTATTTGTTTATTTATTTATTTAACACTTTTATTGCAATACAATCTGGCGGGCTTGTTGCCAGACAAAAGTAAATGATGCAAGTTACGTGGTCGCATAAATCATTCAAATGACTATTCATCCTCACGAAATCCATAAACATATACGTGAGAACATGTCCACGAACCCCACAAAGACGGACAATTACCCGAATATTATTTTTCATATAAAGTGAGATATCATCAATCAAAAGGAAAGGAAAGGATGGTGGAGAGGAAAAGAAAAGAAAAATCAGGAATGAAACACGTTATTTTACTGACTAGAAATTAAGAGTTTTTTCAGTCGCTCCTTAAAGCATGCCAAGGACGGAGCGAGTCTTATGTTGGTTTGTAACTGATTCCAGAGTCTCACTGCATGGACAGTAAAGGACGACGTTAAGAAAGAGGAGTGGTGAACTGGAAAGGCCAATAAAAAAATCTCTGTTTGAGCGTAGCGCTATGCTTGCAAACAAAAAATCGTTATGTGTTCAATAATTTACGATCTTAATATTCTTATTCGTGCAAAGTATCTGGTTTCCCTGATATAAAAGCTCAATATTTGAAAAATCTCCTTAAAACTTGTTAGTTGTCTTAGACATGTCATTTTCTACATTTTATTATTCAGGGCTATATTAAAAGACATCGATGTCCTCGAAGGAGGTAAATATCATGATTGACGAAATAAGGACAGAGGGTCGAAAAACACTGTGCAAATGTGAGTGAAAAGCGTGGTAAAGGAAGACTTAGATAAATATTCTTCGATCAAGTGAATGATATTATGAAATAAGAAAATATAATAAGTCATATAAATCGTGGGTGTTGTATGGATGTAAAAGAGGCGAAAGGTAAGTCTGGGGTTCTGTTATCTGACGTTGTGATTTTTATGTAATGTTAGGACTATATTTGTTAAATTGCATACTTCACGTCCTCGAAATTGTTAATTCGCGACATATCATAATTTATGAAACTTGTGGTGTCGAGACCATGTGCTTGCCTTGAAAACAGGAAGATTAAAATATTATGAAATACTTGAATATTTTAAAATACTAAAGACAATAAAATAAGGGTAGCTACCCGGGCAGTCAGGTACATTTTTATTCAATGACAACATTTCAACGACGATTTTTGTCGAGGTTGGCACCACTGTTTTGGTATTTCCTTGCTAAGGGGAGTGAGGCGCTGGCAGCCCCTCTTCCGTTCGGAACGTGGTCGGGTGCTGACGTTGCTCCGACGCCGCTCTTCCTCTTCTATCACAGAACGTCAGAACGCCATCTTTAATTATGGGTGAATATTATTCCTTTTTATATTAATGTTGGATTTCGTCGCCACGCTAAAAACCCACCGAGTAAAGTAATTTCAAATTGTTATTGAAATCTCCCTTGCTAAATACAACACAGTCTTTCTTGCCAATTTTAAACTTTTTTTTCTCGACATTCGTTCGAGTTTTTTTTATATTTTTTTTCTTTTTTTTCTTTTTTTTCCATAATATAATAAACTGTTTCATTTAAAATTATACTTGTTTAATTGTGTCGCCTTGTCCTGCTGAAAGTGAGAGAGAGTTATTCAGAGTTAAGTGAACCCAACAAACCCCAGAGATCTAAAGAGTTCTTGTCTCTTTAAGAAACCGGCGAGCAGAACGGGTGTGTCACACCTCATATGATGGTAATGTATTATAACTGATTTATGTATTGAAATGTGTACAACCTAATATTGTTTTAAAATAGGAAAGAGGTGTGACAGTAATTATGTAAAAAATATCATGATAATTGACGTCCGGTAGCCGAACAAGGTAATACTAGTACTCTTAGAAGGCAGAGAAACTGTAGGGGTTTTATGAGAGGATGAATGGATTTGAAAGAAGCGAAATATATAATAATCAAGTAAAATCTTTATTTCTGGTGTTTATCTACAACGTTAACATCAAAACTCTGAATTCTATTATTTTTCAAAATGTTCTTGTAATATAGAAATAATTTTTTTATTAATAAAATATATAACACATTCAATTTCACAACCTTAGAGTTTAAAAACATATTTAAAAAGTGAAATTTGTTTAACATTTAATAATACATAAAATTTCGTTCTAAATACATTTTCCAGATGTCATGAATGAGACCATATTATAACTAACATGTTAATTATTTTTGATACAATAGAATATTTCATCCGATTTCTGAGTAGTCGTAAAAAAATGTTTCAAATTAATATTGAATACATGACTTGGACCGTCTAAATTTACAGCTTGCGTGCATCGCACCTATTACTTATGGGATCGACAGCCCTGTAAAGTAATGAATATATACATACGTACATACCATCACGCTGTTTCCCTTCTGGCGTAGGGGAAGAGGACTGCCAGACATTCCTATCTTGACACATATTTCACATCCATATACCTTCTCATTCAGCATTTACTATATCTATTACTTCATACATTTCCTTCTTTCAAGATCAGTACTGATATCTCTGATCTAACCATATATAAAGAATCGGCATATTCTTCTTTTTCTTTCTGATATTTTGCTATTAACGTATAAATAGGTAGAGTTGTCAGTATTATTCAGTCATATACAAATATAACTGAAATAACGTTTTAAATATGTCTTATAAATAAACATTAATTAATTATTGTAATTGGTGTAGTCAAACACTGTTCAATTCCCTTTACATAACGGTATAACCCCACCGGTTTGAAGGTTTTCCCCGCATCATCAGGGCAGTACAAATAAGACGTGAGTCTTAACTGTTAATGCTTCAATTATAAATAAAAAATTTATTAATTATGTAAACTTATTATAATACATGAAAATAATAAAAATAAGATATAACACATGTGTTCATAAAGGGATTAAAGTACAACTCAAATTAGTCTAAAAACTAACAAAATTGATGTTTTATAATCCAATTAAATATTTTTTAATAAAAATAATAGTTATAGGTAAAGACTGTATAATCAAAATATTATTAATATAAATTTACAGATTGGATTATACTTAAATAGTTGAAATATTAATTGAAAGTGGAAACAAAAAAAAATAACAATAAGGAAAGAGTCACAAGAGCTGCATGTTGGACACAAAAATGGGTAAAAGTGTTTTAGTTGATATAATCAAACTTTATACATATTTTTGATAACTTGGGAACACTTCGAACGCAGCAAAACTATCGTTAAATGCTACTAAATCGAAGTAACCAACTAATTCGAAGATGGCCACTTCCTGGGCTGTATAAAATCCAGGATTTAAGTCTTTTTGTTAATATATTAGCTGAAAAGTCTATCCAAGGATGTGCGAAAACAATAACCAAATACATGTTAATTGTTACATCTACTTATACAAGTATTTTACCTCATCACGCTATGTTCTTTACCGCCCCTGCACTGCTGTTGTTGAATATAATATTATATTATTTGCCTTCACCTACCGGCGTCTTTAATTTTGGTTTTGCCGATCTTCGTTGGAGATCCGTGATCTTTGATCATCAATAAGAGATAGCCTGATCAACGTTTATAGTTTATTGCCATAGAGAATAATTATCGTCATTGCCGGGCCTCACAGTCGAAGATCTCCTCGCCACTCCAACGTCAATCTTGAACTATTCTTCCACATCGATTATGTGATGTTCTGTGAGAAAACATCCCGATCCTAAATGCGCTTTCCCTCCTGCAAATGTCAGATATGTGGACCCTGCTAAGTCACTTGGCCATGCCAAAGCATGTTTGTAGCTTAACCAAAAGACGGATGTCGGTAAGTTTCAGAATAAACTGATTAGTCCATATATTTGTCAGACTTGTAGCAGCTTTTACCATTTCAATTCGTCTTTGAATTTCTGTCTCATAGTCCAGAAATAAGCTAGGTAAACATACCTGTTGACCTCTTTATAATTCTTTAGCAAATCATTTCTTATCAGAGACCTTTGACTTATGTTTATTTCTAATTCTAGTTTGCAACCCTCTATTTCAACTCTAGGAAGAAGTTCGGACATCTAATTTTCGTTGTTGGCTATAAGTGTTGTATCAAATACGAATGTTATATTACAGATTTTATGACTTCTCATGACAAACCCACTTTCCTATATGTAGTATTTTTCTCATGATGTACTCTCAATATATGTTTAATAAATCAGGTGATAGTACTAATATACTCCTTTCGACATCTTGAATGGTTTTGAGAGGAAGTCGTTTACTCTCACAAATGTATCTTAACACATTTACAATTAATGTACAATATAATTCAATTTATTTTTACTTTAAGATACAAATTTGCATTTTCATTTGTATTTAATTTAAAAGATTACTTTGACTAAAACCCTTGATATCCTTAAAAAAGCACCATCCGAGATGGATGATAGATAATCTTGTTCTATTTAGTAGGTTTTAATCTGGTACAGAAGTTCAGCGCGTTAACCTCACGTCCAAACACTTAATATTTTTTTTGATCAATAAACTAAAGTTAATGTTGATATATTTCTTAGCGTTTGTATTTAAACGATACAAGTAACGTTTTAATTTGAGTTTATACTCACATTTTATTTTGTGTTTGCATTAAATATATTTTGTTGTATATTATTTTATTTGGTATTATATTCTAGAGTTCCCTTTTAAAACATAATGATTTGACATTTAAATCTGAAAAAAATCTACAAAATAACTAGCATAAAAGAGATAGATCCTTTTTTTTTTTTATTAAACAAGTAAATTACTATACAAACATTTGTCAAGGCTATACCTATATACAAATTTATTACTTAACTAATCTTAATTATATGCTATAATTTATGAACTTATTTAAACTTATTTTCCTACATATCATTTTATTTTATTTATTCAATCTTAATATATGAGATCTTAGAAATAATTAACACCTACATACTACTTATAACTAGATAACAATTCTTACACTAATTATTCAGCAAAAACAAGTCCACTCGTACAGGCTACTTGTATTCCATCACATTCACTCAGACCTTGGTCGCCCCAGCTAATACTGTAGGTGGACTAGTCAGGCAACAGATAATGCTTCGGGAGCTTGTGCTTATAACGGAAGGGTAGGTCGGATTTACTCTCGTAAGCCCCCAGGGCAGCGACTTAGGGGTTTCTGTGATTTTGTTGGCTTTTATAGAACTTCACGGTCCAAGCGAGGATGTGGTGTTGTAGGGTTTCTTCTCGCTGTTCAGCGTGAAGTCGGGTAAGATTTGTTCTGGGATGGGTGTTAAAAGATATCTTGAATGCCTTGTTCTGCACTCTCTGGAGTTTCAGGTGATCCGTATTGCTCACACTACCCCAAACGGGTGCAGCATAGGTCAAGATAGGACGAATAAGGGTTTTATAGAGGAGGAGCTTATTTTTGGGTGAAAGGAAGCTGCGTCGATGAAATATCGAACTGATAGCCCCTATGCCCTTGTGACCCTTCTGTCTGATGGTATTCAAATGGGTTTTCCACGTCAGTCGCCGGTCAAGGTGCAGGCCGAGGTATTTAACCACGTCCTGCCACTCAACCAGGCAACCACCGATGAATAAGGGCATCGACGGCACTCTTTCCTTGATTTTTCGGGAGAACATGATGGCCTCAGTTTTGGCGTCATTGATTTTGAGCCTCCAGTCCTGGTAGTATTTCTCAAGGATCTCAAGAGCAATCTGAAGACGGCGACCAGCTCGATCCACCTTGAGTGACGATGCGTAGCATGCCGCATCGTCAGCAAATAGTGCGAGTTTACAGTTTGGGGGAGTAGGAATGTCGTGTGTGTAAATATTAAATAGACATGGTCCAAGTATACTGCCTTGGGGGACACCCATAGGGATGGGCCTGGCGGATGACGTAGAATGATGAGTGGTGACTGTGAAACTTCTATTGGAAAGGTAGGATTGAAGTAGTTTCACGAGATAGAGTGGAGTGCCAGTGAGGAGAAGTTTGTGAAGAAGGCCATCGTGCCAGACAGTATCAAAAGCCTTCTCGAGGTCCAGCAGTACCATGCCAGTACTTCTGTTCCTATTGAAGCCCATCGACACGTCTTCCACGACACGGGTAAGTTGCTGGACCGTGTTGTGTCTTGTTCTAAATCCAAATTGCTCATGAGGGAATGTAATTTCACTTTATAAAAACATTTTCAAATTGTTTGTTTTGCTAAAATTTATCAGTATATTTACAAGAATTACCGCTCATTTTAGTATCCATTTTGCATTGCTGTATGACGCTTTTGTGAAATTTTTAATGCACTTTCATTAAATGCAGTATCGCCATGTGACCATATCTGAGAAACCGTGCTGGAATCCTTTTAAAAAGAATTGGAGTTCCAAAATGTTTTAAACTCGAAACCCTCAGTTTGAAATATAGGCGTGTTATCAACTAGATCACGGAGGTCGGTATTAATTTTATCTTTTAAATAGGCAATCCACCCAAACTAGGATGATTTGTACCACCAAATTATAGACATTATGCAATTATATGAGTAAATTTAATAAAACCAATAAAAAATATAGGCAATCCACCCAAACTAGGATGATTTGTACCACCAAATTATAGACATTATGCAATTATATGTCAATATAATAAAACCAATAAAAAATATAGGCCATCCACCCAAACAAGGATGATCTGTACCACCAAATTATAGATATTATGCAATTATATGAGTCAACATAATAATACCAATAAAAAATGACAATTCTAGATAATTCAAAGTTTCAACTGATCAAGCTTCAAAAATTTAACAATCAATCGAAGAAAGAAAAAAACGCAACATTCATTACACGCGGTAAAGATGTGGCTTTTAGTAAATCAAATCTCTGTCGCAAAGGACAACCGAAAAATACTTGATCTACAGTTTCATCATCCAGACCACATTTGCAGCCGGGATTTTCCACAATACCCATTCTGTAAAGGGGATTAGCCACCACGCACCGGCCCATCTGCAAACGACACATGACACACTTCCATGTAATATTAAACCATGGTTTTAAAGTGATGTTTTGATTTTATGGATATTAAAAAAATCTGTTTAGTGACTAATTAAGATGGAGGTATTTGAAATGAGAATTCATTGAAGAATATTCAAAATTTCTTTGAATAGTGGTATCTTAGCGGAATCGGTAGAAGGCCCCTGTCATATTTAGAGCCAACACTTGCGAATGTATAGGTATCCATACAGTTGAGAAACTATTTTGTGCCTCCGAAGAGAAAGATATCTATTAAGAGTGGTCGCCATCGTCAGTGGGATCGGAATTAACACGCGGAGAAGAAGAAGAGGTTAAGTAACTGGATCACTTCTTATTTCCGTAACCATTTTACAGCCTTATAAAAATACTGACACCCTTAGAAGACACTTGCAGGTTTTTATGCTCTAATATTACAGGTCTCCATTCAAACTAAGTCTCCCAAAGTTAATTACAACTGCCAGATATTAATATTTCTGTCATATAATTTAACATTGGATTATATTACGTTTGTTTTCTTTAATTTCATAGTTTTCTTTTAATTTTCTATTTCGTTTTCTTACCATTAATCATATCGCTCATGGCTAAGCGTCACAGTTTACAGATGATCTGGAATTGAGCGAATGATTCGCTTCTACTTCTTACGGTCTTGAGCCATGATGAGTACAGCAATCATTGATAAATTGATCATTTCTTTGATTTGGTCTGTGAACCTTGCTAGAGTCCATCCTCTTTCTCACCGTGCATTAACAGTTCAAGTCACTGCAAGCTTATCCAGACAGTCTTAATTTTTTGGTGTTACGTCCTAAATATGGCATTATTTTTTCTTCGCGTATATCATTGATAGCCTTTATTTACCTGGAAGGTGGATACATTGGCGCATTTTGCAACTCGTTAAATACACACAATTTGGTACAAACACTACATCTGAAAAAAATCATATCTCTTTCCTTTTTTTTCATCTTCCATGTTTTTAAGAAAACCAGAGTTCTCACCAGATTAATTTTGGTGTTGATAAGTATAGTATAGAACGATTTTAAAAAAAAAAAAGTGATTTTCATTTATTTTTATATATATCTGTTTTATTTAATTAAAATGGATCCCTCTTGTGTAGTTCCTGATTGATCATCGTGATTCCCATGATGGTCCTTGACGACTTCTCTCTATTAATCGTTGCACTTGCAGTGACCACAATATTCTTAAAATGGTCGCATTGGTCATATGATCATATGATCATATTGATCAACGAGTTCATATTGATTCATATTGATCATATTTATTCATATGATCAACGAGTCCAACGAATTGAGAAATGTTAAAATTGAAATAAGTAAAGTAAATACAAAAGTGATATTTGGTTAGAAAGTCAATTAAAAAATATCAAACCATTTTAATTAGAACGACTTTATAATTTCTTGGAGCAGAGAACTTTGAAATTAATTCATTTTTAATGTGAGAATGTACGAGAATATCAAAACTGCAATGCTCTAAGCTCAACCTCATTGCCGACAATTAAGTAAAGGATTTACTATATTTGTTTAACTTTTTTTTTTGGTTGAGTCTTGAATCATTTTAACGACTGTTTTTAACTGGCGTTACTGATCTCAATATAATTTTCAATTTTGATTTCAACAAAATAATATTCCTTATCTCTTTGTGCCTTGAGATTTCTTCTTTATTTTATTTCTTGCTATGCGACTGTTGCTCAAGGACAACATTAAATTTTTTTTTTAATATTATTAATGTTAGACAAAAAATCATAAAATCAGTAATGAATAAATGAAAATAAAAAATGCATAAGGAACATATGTTCTCAAACGAATCAAAGCAACAAAAAAATCCAATCGAAGAATTTATGGAGCGTTATTTTGTGACACCGGTTACCCCAAAATTTTATGTCAGGCAGCTTCTAAGCACCATGACAACAATTAACTCATATTGTTAAATCCCGTAAATTATAACCAATTTGAAGAAACTAAAAAGCGGAAATCGAACTCGTGATTGAATACTACCCAAAGATTTTAACCACTAGCTCACAGCACCGAAAACTACGTTATTTGCGAGCTTACCAATGCTTATCATTAGAGAATATACATCGAAAAAAAATTTAACGGGTTAATCACTAAATTTATTATATCGATCTAATCACAAAATTTATGTTAACGGTTTTATTACCTACGAGTATTTCATACAAAAATAATTATTACAAATAAATATTCCTTAGTAAGAAATACTCGTTTTCAACAATAGAAGAAAATCAAACACAATAAAACGAGCTCAACATAAAAAAAAACCAAACTCATATAATTTATTTCATTCATTGTTTTTATACTAAAGTCTTGCAAAAAGTCTAAGTGCAGTGGAAGTCCAGGCAATAACAATATTGATTGCACTATCTTTGCAGTGATATTATATACAGGCGTTTTGCAAATACTTAGTTGCACTACGCCATTGCGGAATAAAATATTTAACCTGCTGGGCCTACTAGGAACTTGTAGCCTGGCAAGCAAAATTAGTAGTTTATTTTGAGATAAATGGTATGTGCAATTTCAGAATATACTCGTATTTAAATATGTTCATACTATGTTGATATCAAAGAACTTATACTTATTAATTTATGAGTTAATCTGAGGTGGTTTTTGTGGGTTTATTTTTTTTTCTGCCATTTATTAATTTTCTTAAATATGTTCATACTATGTTGATATCAAAGAACTTTTACTTATTAATTTATGAGTTAATCTGAGGTGGTTTTGTGGGTTTATTTTTTTTTCTGCCATTTATTAATTTTCTGCCATTTATTATTTTTCTTAAATATGTTTATACTATGTTGATATCAAAGAACTTTTATTTTTTAATTTATGAGTTAATCTGAGGTGGTTTTTGTGGGTTTATTTTTTTTCTGCCATTTATTAATTTTCTTAAATATGTTCATACTATGTTGACATCAAAGAACTTTTACTTATTTATTTATGAGTTAATCTGAGGTGGTTTTTTTGGGTTTATTACTTTTTTCTGCCATTTATTAATTTTCTTAATTAATATGCACAAGGGTGGGGGCTGAAATGGTATGGGTACGTTGAGATGGTATGGGCACGTTGGATGCAGAGCACCCGATCACATTGTGAACCAGGCAATCTCCATGGATCTTCCTCGAATAACAACCAGAGGAAGGCCAAATAATTCATGGGTGGTGCAAAAAGATAACCTGATGCAGAGGTACGGCCTGGAGGACGTAGTCCGGGACAGAAGAGCATACAACCTGAGGACGAGGAGAGCTGACCCCAACAGTCTTCGCAGACAATGAGTTGGGATGGAGCCAGGGAATACAAGGGTGGGGACTGAAAAATATCTGGCGTACTCGCGGTTGGGCTTATATTGATGGGATGTATCTCGGCTGGGGGGATGTTATGAGATGAGCCCAGACCTTTTAATAGCTTCTCTTTCAAATGTGTTTTCTGCTATTTATCTTGAGATATACGTGTATGTGATTTTGGAATGTATTTATATATGTATATACTACGTTGCTATCAATACACCTATATTTATTTATTAATACCGTATTTGAAATTAGAAATTAGGAAATGAGGATTTACTGTTTTAAATTCGTAAAAAACTCAATACTGTATGTGTTAAATTTTTTCATAATTAAGATTATAATGTAGGATCATATTGTCGAATGGCAATCCAAAATTACTATTCCCAAAGAAGATGTACTATATATGATACATCTTTTGTCAATCCAAACACTTGTCTTATTTCTTCCATCACAGCAAAAAGAAAAGTCAGGTTAAATCATCATTTGATGAACGCCCGTCATTAAAATTATAATTGATAATGTGATTTCTTCATATAATTTGAAAATGATAATTTTTGGTTAAGTGTTTCGCGTCTCTGTGCACTTTCTCTGTTATTTTTCTGCGTATAATTCGTTACACACTAATTGTAAACGTTATTTATTAACGAAAATTTTATTCTCTATGAGTTAAAATAAATTTCATATAAGATTTATTATAATCAAACAATTTACTAAGACGAATTTTCAAAAAGGTTCGTTTTAATCACGGTTGATGATTTCGAAATGATTTCTCTTTTTATTTTTAATATATTTAGCGTTGGCATAGACCCGTATCTAAAAACGGTGACATAAAAGGTTGTAACATTTTTACACTGATTTTTTCTTTCCATCTCTTCCTTGTCCCTTGATTGATGATATCTTATTGCACATGAAAAGGAATGTTCGGGTGATTGCCCGTCTTAGTGGGGTTTATGGGCGTATGCTCACGTATGGTATGTATATGTTCAACGATTTCGTGGGGATAGATAGTATGTAACTTGCTTCAATTACTTTTGTCTGGTTTTGTCTAGAAATAAGCCCACTAGATTGTATTTGAAATAAAAGTGTTAAATAAATTAATAAATATATACATATCACGCTGTATCCCTTGTGGGATAGGTACAGATAATCGATCTGCAAACTTTTCTATTTAAGCACACAACTTTCGCCTTTTCTATATTCACATGTTTCCTCTTGCAGAATATTATCATATACTATTTATTCTTCTCATTATATATTCTTTCAACATCTGGTCTATTTGATTCAGATACTTTTTTCCTCGGTTTTTGCATCTTTCCTCGGTCTCGGTATACTCGCTTAATCCTGCTTTTGTCATTTATTCCCTTCACGTGTTCCCACCATCTTAAAGCTTATTTTTTTCATATAGCTTTAAACATCAATTTTTGCTATGCAAGGTGGTCAAACTACTCAATCATTAAGGTTGCCAAATTTTTATTCAACCCCCTCAATTTTAAATGCCTCTTAATGTTATATATTTAATTTCACCAAAGTCTGAGCATTATCCTGTTGGTGAGTGTGATCTATCGACCAAACCAGATTTACAAAGGACGCGGCACACTGCGATATATATTTATTTAAGACATCCTTGACTGTGTATCGTCATCATCACCATCATCATTGACAACCAGGGTCGATCCACTGCTGGATGAAGATCTCCCCAAGTTGACTCCAAATAGTTCGATTTTTTTCTCGTTGATGCTATGTGATGCTGCCATGCTTTCTGATTTCGTCTATCCAGCGTACATTCGGTCTTCTTCTGTGCTTCTTTATGCCTCTTGGGTACCATTGGATTATTTTGGATGTCCATCGGGAGTATGACATTCTGGCTACGTGTCCTGCCCATTGCCATTTCATTCTTTTGCACACCTTTATAACGTATTCCACCTTGAATGTGTGTATACTTTATATATAATCATAATCCAACCCAAAATGATAATGTGCGGTATATTGTGGGATAAATATTTTTGGTCTTTCTGGAGTGATGATGTGTGAGGAGCTTAATTTCGCATGATGTTTCCAGTTGTAATTGAGTGTCACTGTTTGTCAGGTTGATGAGAACGTGCAACGGGGTTTTGTTTTTGTGTTATCAAAAATCGGAAAGAAGTATCGATTAATTTTTTCATGCTAAATATCCTCAGTGAGATACAGACAAAAACCTAGTTTACTGGGGATACGACAAATGAAAGGCAACAAACCCAGATCCATTAAAATTGTATGTCCAAATTAAATTGACTGTTGTTTTTTTCACAAATTATGTATATTTCTTGTCAAGTGTAATTATAAATAAATAAAAAAAATATATAGCTTAACATATATCTGACAAATCGATTGTTTTAAAACAATTTCTTCCAATCAACCAGCTTTTGTTTCATGATTGTTTTTGTTATCCATGACCATGCATTAAAATAGTGTATGAAAATGATATTCGCAAAAAATAAATAACAAAAATGAAAATAAATATCAAGAAAACTAGTAATAAGGTTAGAGTTAGTACGGGAGTTAACTAAGTGGAATATTTTGAGATAAATAATGTTTGTTTGGTTGACTCGTATTCTTAAATATTGATAAGTAACATATGTAGCATGTCTGATTGAGCCAGTAAGACCGTCCCAAAATCATATGTGATAAGCTATGGCATTCCTATTGATATATGATTGTTAGCCATCATTGAGCCAGTAAAATCATCCCAAAATCATATGTGATAAGCTATGCCATTCCTATTGACATATGATTGTTAGCCATCATTGAGCCAGTAAGATCATCACAAAATCATATGTGATAAGCTATGCCATTCCTATTGATATATGATTGTTAGCCATCATTGAACCAGTAAGATCGTCCCAAAATCATATGTGATAAGCTGTGCCATTCCTATTGAAATATTATTGTTAGCCATCATGTGTAAAGAAAACGCCTATGTTTTTATTGGTTTATTGAGTGCAACACAACATTGGCACAACATTTGAAAATTTGTTAAAAAATAAAAATAAATCGAATACAAACATTTCAGTACTAGTGTACGACTAACTAATTTTGCTAAGTCTGGGTACCGCAAAAAATATCTTTTAACGAATCTTATCATTTGCAGAATGAAAAATGATCAAAATCCATATAAAAGACAGCCCAACGTGTATTTGAGGAGCTAGTGAACGAACCCTTGATCAAGTGTTCCTTGAGTATCCTTTACATACTGCGTATACGTTTTAAGGCTTAGTAAAATTCATGGTCACCTGTAAACAACTTTTATCTTATCACTCTTAATTCATCATATATTCACAAATTTCAAACATTTATTTTTTAATTTCTGATTGTTTTAACCGAATCAATACACATATTTATTTTCTTTCTTCTCTTTTGTCGTTGAAACAATCAAATTTACATATTGTAATATGTTTAATCAAACCCTTGATATATTCATTGGAGTAAAGAGTGTTTGATAAACAGTCTATAGTATTTTTAAACCTCCTCAGTGTTAATGCCTGAACTATAAAAAATATATATCCTTATGCAGTGTACAATTTTTCAACGATTTTTCTTGATTATAAACGTATCGTTACGCTTTATCGGGTTGTTTAGTTTTTATAACGAATTGTTATTCATTGCTATATTTATTTGTCCGTGTTGCTTTCTTATATCGCTGAGCTAAAGGGTCTCACAAAAAAATAATTCCATTGTTCAACTTCAAATTATGACTATTGTAAAAGTGCATTATTTTTGAGCATGCGTCTGTAGAATCAATCAACAATTATTTATGCATCTGGGATAATAAATCATGTGTAAATGAAATACTCGTAAACATATATGAGTAGTGACTCTCAATCAAATAGCATGCAATATTAAAAATGCAAGTGCTTTAAATCAAGGGGCTGCAATATACTTTTTTTTCATTGGTCATTATCACCATGACATCATGTTGTTATTTTGAATTCACTTTGTGTTCTTACAAAAAGTTGATTGTATTGTATTGCACGTTCGTTTTACATAGTACAGACGGATTCATTACTGCATGTTAATCTCTGTCTACCAACTAGCAAGATTTAAAATAGACCGTAAGTGAAAAACAGGCTGGAACCATTTTCCAATAAAATTGGGTACCAATGAAAATCGAACATATAATCTCCGAATCGTAAGATAGGCATTTTTCCAGCTTGACCCTGGACCTGGTCGATCATTTCAATTGATTTAAGATAATTTGTTATTGCAATTGTTTACCTATAACTAATACATTTCACAATATCTTCTTCATAGTCGAGCTGCTCACGGTCAAGCGTCATAGTCCCATGATGCCCTAAAATTGAGAGGATCATTCGCCTCCATTTCTCCTGGTCGAGTCATAAGAAGTGCGGCAATCAATGAAGAACCAGTCAATTATTTGATTTAGTCTGTCTATCTTTTTTTAAATTTTGAAGACCTTTTGATATGTGATAGTTACACTTTCAGCCGTAGGTGTAGTGTATCTGTGTAGTGCTCATATATAATTAAACATTTTAATTAGACCTCCGATAAAGGATTTTATTCGAGTGCTTTCTAAAGCTGCACACGTCAGTCATACGTGTATCTGTAACACTTGCAAGTTTTTTTAAGAAATAAGTTTTGAAAATATAATCAGCCCAGTACTGAATTCTGACATACTTAGGCAATCGCTTACATATGGTTTTTTGTCACAGTGATTAAATAATTATACCAAAGATGCCAGTTTTTTGAAGAGACATTTTAACTTGTAAACAAAAAGTGTTGATATTTATGTATTGTATTATACTTCCGTTGTATTTAATACAACCTTGCGGGTCTATACCATGTGGTAATTTCTTCCAAGTAACCAGAAGCATTTAAGTGAAAACTAAACAATTTTTTTTTTAATAAATTAAGCTCCAATGGGAATCAAACCCGTAGGCACTGGGCTGGACAGAAAAAAAGCCCTTATAGTTTTCATTATTTTTAAGGTGAGGATTTTGGTGCAACGTATCCTTAATTACTTTAAAAATAAAGGTGTATAAATTATTTATTTTAAATATATACTTAAATAAAAAAAGAAACAATTGAAATAACCCTGCGTATTTTATCTTCACATATATTTCAACTCTCTTGAATTTAGTTGAGAAAAGTTGCATTCTTAGAATTATGCATGTGTATCGCCTCACGTGCATTATGCTTCATTGCGTTCACTCTATATGGGAATTTAGTATACAAAAAAAGAAAAAAAAAAAACGACAGTCTTTTTCAATTCCTACGGATCGGAGGTTTAGAGGACTTTTGTAAAACTTTACCCATTATCATGTCGATTAAATTTTGAAATAGACGTCAAAAATAGGTTAAACAGAAATTGATTGATTGTAAAGAATTATTTAGTAATCTTTGGTTGCAAAACATCAATTTTAAATCTGATGTTATTAAATTACAATTTAGATGTATATACTCGTATAACAGATTAATAAAAAATCTGATGTTATTAAATTACAATTTCGATGTTTATATAACAGATATACTTAAAATCTGATGTTATTATACTACAATTTAGATGCACATGTATATTACAGATCAACTTAAAATCTGGTGTTATTAAATTACAATTCGATGCATATAATAAATATACAACTCTTGACAATTAATTGTTATATTGCAATATAACTAACCAAAAACAAATTGAAGATGCCTAAACTGAAAACCAGACTGAAATAATTATTTTGCAAAAAGGATGACACAGTAGACAACATTGTTTTCAGCCAGAATTACAGTCTTCGGGTTAAGAAACATTAAAGTGGGCACTTAACTCACAGTTTGTCGACGTACTCGTATGTGTTAGAAATACTATCGCTAGTGACTAAATACAGAATTGAGGTGCATGGCAGCGCGGTAACGCACTTGACTTTCGTGCAAAAGGTCGCCGGTTCAAGCCCCATACTATGTTACTCCCCTCGAATGACACATATAGTTTTTCCGTTTAATATTCGAGGGTAAACGGCTACCTATGACTTCAGTCGTATCTATTATTTCATTAAAAGAAAAAAAAACATGCCGGTGTGCTCTAATCGTCTCACTTCGGTGTGCCATCGCATTCAGTACAGCGGTGTTACCGGTGAGTTTGTAATGTATTACTTTTTCGTTATACGAGTATATAGTATAATCGCGGGTTCATTGCTATATGACAATATTTTCCATCCAACTAGAAATACGTCAAAGAGGTATTTTGTGAACCCCAGGTTGGAATCCTTTATTAACATTCTGGATTCCGACGATAGACAAGCTTCGTACATACTAGACTACGGAAGTCATTGTAGTTTGCTGGTGTGCAACAGATCACTTACTTAAAAATAAAAGAAAAGAAAAAAAAATAACAAAACTCCATGACACAGCCTCGCTTTTCAACTGAATTGACGTTGGAATGGCGATCGGACCCTCGACTACGAGATCCAGAAACGATAATGACATAGGGAATAATTTATCTTAAACCAGACTAGGACTTGAATATTTGTTTTGAGTGGGAAATCCAGACTACGAAGGTCACCTGATCTTAGTATTGTCCACTGTTAAAAACTAATCATATAATATGTCCTGCCTTTGTATTACGGTCGTATGGTTTATGAAGTTTTAAAAACTACAAAGTTTTATGATTTGCATCAGACAAAGTTCATGGCTCTGATTTAGAGTACGAAATGGTTTCTCTAAGCACCTGTGCAGTATCCATAATCATATTAACCTCATTAGATCATCAGTAAAGATAACACTGCAGCATATGTTACCAACGCACAACAATAAAGATAATTAGATTTATAATTTCATGTTTCTATCAAAACTTTCTTCTAAAATTTAAAATTCCTCATTAAACTTTAACTGATTTTCTTTATAATTAAATCATCGTGGCATTATTAAAATTCTGAATTTCGAAAGAGTAAAAAGGTGTGTTTTTAATTATAATCCGTAATACTACATTTTTAATTAGACATTTTTAATGAAAAGTCTAATCGTAGGGTACAACAAAATGTATTAATGCAGTAATCCTACCATTTTCTGGATAACGAGAACCATTTCAATACGTAAGGTCTGTGAGAAAGTCGTCTCACTGCTTCATCACATATTTTATATTTTTTTCCTTAACATTCAGCTGAAACATTCCTAAACATCCAGCTGAAACATTCCTAAGCCCCTAGCTGAAATATTCCTAAACACCCAGCTGAAACATTCTTAAACACCCAGCTAAAACACGCCAACCCCCAGTTGAAACATTCCTAAGCACCCCGCTGAAACATTATTAAACACCTCGACGAATGACCCTTAAACATACTTTTATTTCAATGAAATTAAAAATAACGAAAACTGAAAAAAATACACATAAAAACAAATAAAATAAAAATATATTGCAATGTTTATAAAAAGAATGGCTTATCAAAAACCTTTATATGGTAGATGCGGAAATATTGGACTCGAACAATATTTCTTAAAGCTGATTTGAATGAGTTTAGATAATGTCCATATTGATTTTCCAAACAATACACCCTAAGTATTGATATGTTTTAAAAATATAAGGTTACTTAATAACGTTAATTAAATATATATAGACAGATTGGTGGCCTTGAGATATTTAAAATATTTTTTAACACACTTTTCAAAAGCTGTTACATTATAAAGTGGACATGATTATTGGTCATTATATGCTGAAAGAATATTTCTTCTTCTTCTTTCCAGTGTTACGTCAGGTCCCCCCAACGTTGAATATCACCTGGGAGTAGACATCTTTGCCCTGGCAGCCCGAAAAAGATCTCCAACGCCCCTTATGCCAGTCCAATCACGTATATTGCGGAGCCAGGAGATTTGCCTCCTGCCAACACCTCTTCAGCCTTCTATTTTGCCTTGGAGGTGCTGTAATTTGTACTTTGCTCCTCTAATTACATTACCCAAGTAGGACACCTTTCTGATTTTAATATAAGTCAGCAACTCTCTATCAACTTTGGCTCTTTGAAGAACCCTTGTGTTGTTAACCATATCCGTTCAGGGTATTCGTAGCATTCTCCGGTGCATCCACATTTCGAATGCTTCAAGTTGGTTCATACTACCAACTTATTTATTTAAAAAATATACAATAAATTAGTATATTGTTTTCTCGAACAATATGCATATTGCTTTTCCAAATAATCAAGTCAAAGATCGAGAAATTAGATGTCGATTTAAAATGGTCATTTTAGGATTTCTCAAGATGAGATTAGTTTTCTGCAATGATAACTGAAATAATAAACTTCGGCACATTATAGATAAGTTAGAATCAAAATTTCATCCAGATCAAAATAATAGATAAACTAGAATCATTCTAAATGTGGGTTCATCGTAAATTGCTTAGATTTTCTCGGTTTCATCATATCTCAAAAACTGAGGTGGTGCGTCGAGTAGATACGGTACGAGAGCTCTAAAATGCCAAAAATTGTCTCTCTGAATCATACATTGAGAGGGAAAACAAATATTTTCCTTAAACTAACATTGATTTGCAAAATTGAGGGTTTACGCGGAATCGGTAGAAGGTGCCTGCATTGGTTATCCAACATTCGCGAACGGACAGGTATCCCAGACAGTTGAATTATTTCGTGTCGCCAAATACAGACATATTTTTTTAAGAGTCAAGGACCAAGAATATAGATAAAGAAGAAGAAATGTAAATTATAAGATAATGCAGTACCTTTTGCCAAGACTTTCAATCGAGCGAGACGTGAAAAGCGAGTAGTGAAGAATTTTAGGAGGTCTTCGTATATTATGTGACTATATTGATTTGATTTTGACATAGTTTTTGATATTGTAATGTAGTTAAAATGATGAATGTAGTAGCTTGGGATTTATGTATGTGTAAAGACATGAATGTTTAGTGTAAATGTTTTAGTTGAGTGCTGTAGTATGTAGGATAAATGTATGAAAATTGTGAATAAGGAAAGATATCACTTTGTTACAGGCCTAGCGAAATAATGTTATTCTCTACAACTCTTGACACATAAAAGTTCTCTGATGCCAATTTTTTTAGTATTTTTATGTTCTTGTTCTCTTTTAAACTTTTGCATTTTGAATTTTTAATGTGTGATATTATGAATAGTGCAAACAATTGGTGTGGTCATTTGGTCTTGGAGAAATTTTTAATATCCCACTGAACAAGACGATTCTAATATTTTTATATCTGGATATCTTAATAAAGCGATAAATATCTGTCAGTTATATTCATCAACAGTCACGATTTAGTTTTTTTTATAGATTTAAGATTATCTTGCAAACTTAATTTAATCTGAATTCAGACATCACTGATGCATTGTAGCTGTCGTACTTATAAGTTAATATATCAAGATATTGCCACGTAGAAAGATCCGTTAGGGTAAACTGTACAAAGCGTAAAAATTTATACATTAATAACCTACACTCTTATAGTTAACCGTTTACTTCAAGTAGATCAGTCAAAATGAGTTATTTCAATGTGTACTTTGAAATGTCTGGCTATCAAGGCACTAATATACTTTACGTGGATCTTCAAGACGTTTTTTAACTTCGCATTTTTTGAGAGATATAAAAAGATAACGTTGTTACCTTTGCAAAGATTTTTCACTTATTAACTACTTAGATTTATAGGGATAAATGTACATACATACATACAGATGCGGAGAAATTATTAAAATAACAGTTGCAGCCGCTTTTTTTCCATTCTCAGATTTAAAATTATTTTTTAATGTTTTTGGTGAAAATATTCAAATCTGACCTTATTATCGACTTTTTTCGACAACTGTTGTCTAATGGTTAGCATTTATTCTATGTAAGGAGGCACCTTAGGTCCAAATCCTTACGGATTCACTTCCAGACTGATTTTACTCTGATACCATTTCATATCTAAATTTATGTTTCTATAGATTATATATACACAAATGGCGCTCCTGTTAGGTACTCCTCAACTATCTTATTTTCTGTTGACTTAATTAGGAAGACTTGAGAGGTTCACAATGATCATGAAACATCGCTATATAAAATAATCCTGAAAAAATCAATCAAGAATTGGAATTTTTATACATTTTCAACTTTAGTTTTTAACCCTTCATTCCAAATCATCATCAGCCTACATTTATCCACTACAGGATATGTATGAGCCTCTTTAAATTGTATCCAAGAAATCCGATATTTTGCGCATTGATGCCACATAATCGCTGTTTGCTTATGTATTTCGTCCACCCAGCTTACCTTTGGTCTTCTTGCAGACCTTATTATCCCTGTTGGGTACCACTGTATTACTCCATACGTCCAACGATGGTCCGTTGTTTTGGCGACGTGCTCAGCTCACTTCCACTTCAGTCTTTTTGTGACGTATTCACTCATTGCATTTCCGGTCTCTTCTGATTTAATCTAGCATGCACCTCTCCATGCTACTTCATGTTTCGTACAGAAAGAATCAATATTTCGCATCCATATGTGAATATTGGTAAGTTTCATTGGTTAAATACTTCGTTTAGGACAGATACTCAGCATGGTCTAGTATATATAAAACATGGAGATACACATTCAAAGTACTCTTGAGGAGAGTTTGTCTTCATTCTCTCTAAATGTTGCCATAATAGTAACCTTTTTGTTACTTTGACGAAAAATAAAAATAAGATCCATAAAGTTGAAATGAGAGCGTTACGTAGAATGTTCATAAAAAAAGTATGACAAATGAGGGCAATAGAAAAAAATGGGAATAAACATAAGATACAGTACTTAAGGGGAAGAAATGATCATTGAGATGTTCCAGCCCCGTAGAAATAACAAATCAATAAATATTAATAAAAATAATATATTTGAGTAGTATATAAAGTCCGAGAAGTTGGTCAAGACCTCGAAACGTTTGAAAGAGGGAAAAGTAAAAATATTCTACAATAGAAAAGTATGTATGATGACGTGAATTTACGTGGTAGAAACTACAGATGTCAGGATATAATTCAGTGGAGTTCTATTCTCTTGGCCTACTATGGCATGATGGTGATGATGATGACGATGAATATTGTATTATCTGCTACAGTACAACTAATTTGTCTATCTTGGTGGTTAGCATTCACTCTAACCAAGTGGGCGTCCAAGGTTTGATCCCTAGTGAATTCACTTTCGGATTGGTTTTTCTGTTAGATAATTTTATATCGGAATTAACATTTTTCTGCAGCATTTAATAAATTCTTATATCACTTTAAAGCTATATAAAGCTCTGTCAAACAAAATATTGCATCAGATAAAATATGCCGATTGTATGCCGACTCTTTTGTTCTTGCTATCGGAACTTTGGATTTGATCTGTCAAGATTGTTTGCTTCCTGGCGCGCAACGGCTTAAACAATAAATCGATACACGCAAAGGCATCTTCCATCCATAGAAAGTCTGAAAATCATATTCAATAACGAAGGATAGACGACGTTTGTGGCCTAGTTGGTAAGACGCCCATCTTTGGACCCTGAGGTGGTGGGTTCGATTCCATTTGGCATTATTTTTTTTTAAGAGACCATCAGTCTGGTTCTCCCTTCAGGCTTCTGTGTAAATATATTTGGTTGGTTCTAAGAGATTGCCGCATGGCAATGAACTCGCCTGGTTGTACTGTATACAACTAAAGTGTATTAAAATACAGTAGAATTAACTATCGATGTATCATATGTGTATCAATTTTTTTTTATTTCTGTACAACGTAAAAGTTATTCATATTGATGACTTTCGTTACCAAATTGGTAACACGTTTGTCTTCTGACACAGAAAACCAAGTTTAAAAAATAGTTTTCTGTCTAATTTTCAATTAAGTGTTATGGACACTTATGGTTGGCTGGAGGAAATTATCACATAACAATCCCACAAGATGACTATCATATACACAAGAAATGGTTATACACAATTCGCTCGGGCGCTGCTGTAGTTGCCAGACGTGATTTGAATAATATTAATGAGTTTGTGTACCGAGTTAACGCGCCCTCGAAAAAAGTTTGCCCTCGAAATGGCGCTATATAAAATTATCCTTTTTTCTTTCTTATCAAATGAAGAATAATGGTAAAAGAATAATCTTAGTGTTAAAAGAATGAACACTTCTTTAGGTCTATGCGTCATATTTTTTTAACTTGTAAAGCTGGGATGGCGAACCTATTTCTTCAAGTGTGTCAAAGAATATGTTAATGTTTTTAAATCTTCGAGTGTCAGATAAATAACACGAAAATTAAAATAAAGAAATAAGTAGTACATATGTAAGCTATTTTTCGACATAGTCGCCATTCCTCTCAATGCAGGTGGTGAAGCGGGGTATCAACTTTTTGATGCCTTCCTCGAAGTAGTTTCCCGCCAACCCCTCCGTCCACTTCTCCACCTCCTCCTTTACCTCCTCGTCGGTTGAAAACCTTTTTCCACCCATGTGCAGCTTCAGGGAGGTAAAGAGATAGTAATCTGAAGGTGCTAGGCCAGGGGAATGCGCGGGATAGTTCAGGACATCCCATTTAAACGAGGGGAGCAGTTCCTTCGTGGCGGTGGCCGTGTGTGGTCTAGCATTGTCGTGCAGCAGGCAGACTCCCTTTGTCAGCATGCCTCTCCTCTTGTTCTGAATCGCCCTCCGCAATTTTTTTAGGGTCTCACAGTATCTTGCAGAGTTGATGGTCTCCCCTTGAGGCATATATTCAATTAAAATTATGCCTTGACAGTCTCAAAACACGAATGCCATGATTTTCTTGGCTGAAGTTGTGGTTTTGAACTTTTTGGCGGAGGGTGAAGAGGTGTGACGCCACTGTTGAGACTGCCTTTTGGTTTCAGGCGTGTAGTGTGCAACCCAAGTTTCATCTCCAGTAACGATGGAACGGAGAAATTCATCTCCATGGAGTTTGCAGCGCCTCAAAAGCTCTTGCCCGGCATTATTTATTTCGCACTTGGCGGGAGATTGGATTGACATTTTTCACGAAACGTGTTGTCGCGTTGACATTTCTCAACGTACTGACCTCGAACCGGTCTCGTTGCGGAGGGGAAGGGTCAGGCTACACGGAAGTGTAGCCAACATGTCGAAAATAAAATCCATCCGGTCGTGAGAGCCTCAGTACACTTACATTCTGGATACGCCTAGTATATATAGTGCAAATATGAGTGGAAGGTGGGTGAGAGAAAGGCCAACAAAAAAGTAGTTGAATTAAGTGAATAATATTCTGATAAAAGGAAATGTAGAAAGTTGGAGAAATCGTCAAAATTTAATGGATGTAGAAGAGGATAAGGATGCATATCGAGATAGGAAAGTCTGCAGTTCGTCCTCTCTGCCTGCCTTGACAGGAAAATTGTGTGAGGGTTTGTTTGTAGTTAATAAACTGGTTGACTAAAACTTTTTAAATAAAGAATTTCTAGTGAGTCGGTCAGCAAGTCTAGGGTATAGATCGTTCACCCAAAATGGTCATTTTGCAATAGTGTGAGTAACAGTGTGTTTACAAAAACTTGTCACTTAATTTTTTTAATGAAATGAAAAAGCAAAAATATATAAAAATAATATTTTATATTCATACATTGAAATGAACACACACGTTTTGTAAATTAAAAATGCTGTCAGCTTTAATTTTAATAATCATATTAATAAAATGAAAGTAAGTTTATTTCACATATTAATTGTTTAGGCATGGCAGATTCTTGGAAACAGTAAATAACAAGAGGGAAATTTTTAAAGATTTAAAATAAATATAAGTACAAGTATAATAAAGTAAAAATGTTCATCAGCTTTAATTAGATTGCACATAAAAATAAAATGAACGTAAGATTATTTAACGTATTAATGTATCATAATTACAATGACAAATAATTAAGTTTTAAACTAATAGTGGATGGAGTGATACTATAATAAATTCTAGGAAACTTTAAGTTATAACAAAGTAAATTCTAAGCTTTCGAAACATTTTGAATTATACATTACGTTAGACCAAAATCGGACTCCTAATTTCGACATGGTAGTGTTTTTCTAATCACCGAGTATTTTAACAACCATACAAACGTGCGCTCTGCGGGAACCAATCGTGTGGCATTCTAAAACCAATACCACTACTTAAGTTATGTAATACAAAGTGTTTTTCACACTATTGCAAAATGACTCTTCTGGCTGAATGATCTATATATGAGGATGGAAATGAAGCTTTGTATCATATTTCATTTTCGATGTATACGGTACAGCTTAGCGGGGTTATTTTCATGTGGTTATTTCCATTCTCTTACAACCAATCAAAAATATGTTTAAGAGTGAAAACCAGACAGGAATGCTTTTTAAAAAAATCTTGGTTCCAAAGGGAATTGACCCGCCACCTTCGGGCTGGAAGACATGAGTTTTACCAACTAGGCCATGGAGGTCGAGTTTTTTTTGGAAATGTATATCTTTAAACTGTTGGTGTGTTTATTTATTACTATCCTTTCCTTATAATTTTAAAATAAGTGACGTGCATATGTTTTATTACCTTAGTAATTGAAGATTTCTTTTTTTTTCAGTAACATAATAATATTTAGGTGAATCGGTTTCGGTAGTCAGATTTGATAATTGATTTATCGTGAAATCTCTTCATGGTAAAAAGTAAAAGTTACCATGATATGATTTTGAACTAGAAGTAAACAAGCTGAACAATCATCCATTTTTATATCGTACAAAACTGTGAATATTTCAACCTTTTTTAGATTTACTAACGAAATTGTGGTAGAAGAATGCCAAAGAAAGTGTTTTTTTATACTCTTTCATTGTTTAACAACCTAACAGTCGTATTGCTTTGTGGTGACCTCTTCCAATTAATTACAAATATGTTTGAAATGCTTGAATATGGATGTAGGGAAACAAATAACTATGGATATAGGGAAATGAAAGATATACATCTTAATAGAAAAGTATGGAGTTCTTT
>OX463859.1:22798028-22844529 GCA_949825065.1 Odontocerum albicorne | reverse complement strand
ATATTAACTAAAACATAAATGTATTAAATAAAAAAAATTATGAATGTAAATAAAATTAAAAAACCTTTACATTAGCAAAAACCAAGTGACCAATACTTAAAGTCAAAAGCATTTTTTTACAACTTACCTTTCGGGACCCGGGAGTGAGGCAACTTCCTTTACGGCGTAATAATTTGTGTTTTATGACGTAAACTTAAAAACCTTGGCTGCCCTTTAAATGAAGATACTCCTAATATATATGTAAAGCGATAATAATGTTGGCTTTTCACATCCATGGTCTTTATTGTCTACGAAGTTTAAATTAGTATATTAATTTTAAAGATATAACGATTGAGAGTTACTAAAGATATCAAATGTCATGTAACGAATGTCAATAAAGTCGAAAGGGCACTAAAGTATGTGTTCTCAAACCGAACAATATTAAAATCTGCTAAGATGACTAGCCTGATATAGTATTAAAGTACAAACTTTTATATATGGGAATGAAACGTGGACGTGGAAAAATATTAAAAGGAGTCGGATAAATCCTGTAGATATGCGTTCATTGAGAAGAAATCGTGAGGTGAAAATGAATAAAAATAACGTAGAATCGAATGATTCAGGATTAATGTGAACTCAAGGCTGATGTGTTGAGTAAATGGTAAGGAGCACACTAAGATGAGGGAAATAATAAAAAGAGCTGAATAAATGCTGTAGGTGACAATGTATGACAGAATATGAAATAAAGTCATTAAGAATGAACGGGAACTTTACGGACTTAATGTTTAGAATAAGATGAAAAAGGACACTATGAGATGGTTTGGGCACTTAGAACGTATGAGTGAAATAAACTTCGCTAACAAATATATTAGAGCCAATGTGAGTCAAATGTGTAGTAGAGGAAGACCATGGAATCATGACCATGTTTGGAACAAGTGAGTAAGAATCAGAAAGTGTATGGATGTAGAAGACTTTCCTATCTCGAAGAATATGTGTCAAGATAGAAAAGTCTGACACTCTGACTTATCTTCCTACTCCGACAGGATAATGGTTGGATCATATGTATAACATATATGTATGATTATTTGGATTTCATAGTGTTTTATGTACTCGAAGTGTTGAAAATTTGGGAATCATTCGGTCTTCACGATTTTGTTTTGATATTGTGTAACATATATTATGTTTTTTTTCATGTGCACTAGCAATCCATGCTAAAACAAAAAATGCTGTCATACTATCATATTAGAAATGTATGTTTGAAGAACAATTTTAATACTGAATTTATGGCTTCAGACGATTAAACTCTAAATTGATCGATCTACAGAGCAGTTCATAAGTCGCGCTCCCAATGATGATGTTAATCTTGTGACTTCAACTCTTGCACCAACTGAATTTTATACGGAAACAGATTCGTCGCAGTGTCGTTCGAGACATATCGAGTTAAGTTAAATGTCTGTTTTTGGTACTCGAGGAGATTTCATAGTTTGAGGTTACCTCAGTTATAATAGTAAAGGACCATTAACACACCATCGTTTGAAGAGAAACCTCCCTTTAAGGGCGCTGTAACTCTGAAATCGAATTCAGTATTACTGAAAGATTAAAAACATTTAAAAAATAGGTATATGGAGGTAGTGGTTGCAGCCATTTAATTCGAGTGCTTTCACCTATCTGCATGTGATTAGAAAAATATATTTGAAAAAAAAAACCCGTTGAAAATTTACCGAGGAAAAACAAACTATTGAAATCTTTGTATATTTTACGATATGTGTGACACATTCAGCTTAAGGTGGATTGCATATCTTATCATACATTTTTACAAGATCTACCAAAAAGAGTTGTCTTCAAGTGCTTCCTAAATCTGCACACGCCACCGTTTTCATTCAAACTTAGAAGCAGACTATTCTCCGCTATGGAACAAGAACGGCAAATGATTCGTGAACACAAATCCGCCTTAACAAATCCTCTAATTAATTCTGAAATGGCTAATCATTGTCACCGTGAGAATCATACTTTTTCTATCGATGATGCCAAATTCTTACATATTAGCGGCAACGGAAATAAATTGGACAGATTAGAGGCCCTAGAAATTTCTAAGTCAGTATACCGATCGGAGCATCTGTTGAACAGTTATATCCCAAAAATCTCTCCGTTCTTGATCGAAATCGTCCCATGCCTCCCTTACGGTACCAGTTCGAACAGCATTAAGTCTCGTTTGTACTCCCCTGAAGATGATGTGAAAGCCTTGAAATCGGTAGGGTTATACCGTCACAAAAAAGTGGATTAAACAGTGTTTGATAAAAATAAATTACAATGATTCGTTATTCGTTATCCCTACCTCATTGGATCGATTTAGACTCATACATTTTTTCGAATATCAAACTCTTAGTTCTGTTTTTTTTCCAAAGTAATATCTCAGGTACAGATTCAAGAAATACAATCCCATTAAGGGACTTGATTGTAATTTCAGAGAAAAAACTTGGAAGACAGTTGAGCAATGAAAACTTTTAGGAGAAGAGAAGTACGACAAAATATATGTAAATCGTTTACATTTCTTAGCAGTTTTATTGAAAATGGACCAGAGTTTAAACATTTAGGAATTCAGTAGACTTGAATTAATAGAATGACAATAATCCAGACGCGACATGATACATAATGAAACAAAAGTTTTTAATTATTTTGTTGGAAAATATTGACGTAAAATTTTTTTTTACTGCAGAATTATGCCCTGTTTTCTAAGTGACCTAACTTGATTATGAAGTCTGCGAGGCAGTATTTCAACGAACACTTGAACAACCCTAAATTCTTCAGTTAATTTGCATGACAATTTGTGAATCACAAACAAGTTTAAATATGGAGTTGATTCAGTGTACCGTTAAGTAATTTGTATAATTTTTTACACCAAGCCCATTCACAAAATACCGAAACATTTTTATGTTCATAATTAACACATTCTGGTCTCAATAATATAAAGCTTGAATATCAAGGGTGTGTTTTCTTTTATATAATTGGTTTTATTATTTCAAGAAATATTAACAATTATCTTTTCTATATTATGTAGTCAAGTCAAGGTCATTGTTCTTTACACACTTCTATATAGGTCTGAGACTTGGGTTTCCTATAGAAGGCATATTCGGACC
Source organism: Odontocerum albicorne (assembly GCA_949825065.1). Taxonomy (NCBI): domain Eukaryota; kingdom Metazoa; phylum Arthropoda; class Insecta; order Trichoptera; family Odontoceridae; genus Odontocerum; species Odontocerum albicorne. The sequence goes on along the minus strand of OX463859.1, from coordinate 22,841,413 downwards.
TTGAAATATTGCTCCAGCGTTTCCCTTGCCACATCCTTAGTATCAGTCCTGCAATGCTCTAACTGTAAACTTGAAGAAGCAAAATTGAAGTGGACCAGACATGTGATTATAAGCAGTCAAAATGCGTCTTATACGGATAAGTAATAACCATGGGCCGGTGAGCAGAGTGCTATGAAGAGAGTTTGTGAGAGTCGCTGACTTTATGCGGGGTGCCTGAAAACTGGGATCGGGTGGCTCAGAATCATGGAAACGGGGGAGCTATGTGTTCTCGAGCTTATGACCTCTTAACAGCTAGACGTATAAGAAACAGTCCAAGTGCTGCGACTATACCCCAGTATTATCTGATGACTTAGCGATAATCTGTGACGTCTGTTGGAGGAAGTAATTTAGGATCTGGCTCTTCACTCTCAGAAGATGTCAAGATCGACGGGAAGGAAAACGAGGTTGACGTTGGAATGATGAGGGAATCTTCGAATGCGACACCCAGCAACGACGACGATGAGGTAGTCAAGTTAAACAATTTCGCATCTAAGAAATAAAAAAGTACTAAATAGAATAAAAAAAAAATTCAATTTAGACACCCTGAAGTTCAATATATTTTTTTAAACGATGATTACTTTTTTCAAAACCATTGAAAATAATAATTCTGAAGTTTTGTTTTCTAAATAGCGTAAAACTGCGGGAAATTACTTCTTCGTCACTCTTATTTTTTTTCCACGAAGATCGCACTTTGAATACAAACAATAATCACAGGGGGTCAAGTGAGTGTTTCTGCTGGTCCGCATTGACAAGAGACATTTTCGATAAATACTTTACCTAAATGAAAGCATAATCTTTCAGAATGGAATATATAAATATGTAAATACAGTATCTAAACATCGTTTAATTTTAGACGGGCTTTTTCCTTTTCTGAAAGAACCTTGAAAACCGCTCGATATTAAAATTATAAAATTTTAGAATATAATGAAACGAAACGTCTTCTATTGACTTGAGCGACATACAAATGAGGGTAGAAGTATCAAATTTTAACTGTTATTTTACCTGACCATCCGTTGTCAGGTAAAGTAACACGTGCGATGAGTTATATGTGCCATGAGTTATATGTCTTCCCGAGAAGTTGTAAACCCAAACGCTTGATTGAATGGGATGAAGAAAATATTGAATTCTGATCATGATTTTTAATGTCAGTCTCAAAATTTGGATAAATTGAAAGGATATCACGCGAATGATTTTGTTGTTTTTCAGATATATTTATTTTAATAAAACTGTTTTTTTGACATGCTGAGAAATTAATAATTAAGATTTAATTCTTAAGAACAATAAAAATACTTTCTTTCTGCTGGTTTGAGTCTATGATATATAAACTTTCTCTGAAAAATCTATACAAGCAACAAGGTCAGCAAATAATTTCGAGAAAGTAAATGAAGATGGCGTCTGCCTCGAGATGGTTTTTTAATAATATTCGTTCAAAGTTTTCCATAAATTGTATTGTTTTATATTTTATTACACGTTTGTTGCATAGAGATCAACCTGGTGAGCATATTACAAAATGACAATTTCTTCCATCCAATCTGTAAGATTTTGAAGAGGCCTCAAGTGAAAACCAGACTGCAGTTATTTTAAATATATTTGAGAAATACAGACGTCATACCAACTAGCTCATAGCGGTCATCACTTCAAAGATAATATATTTATTTTAATGTCCTTATGTAAGTATGTTTTTTAAACCAATGAAATTTGATTTAATATAGCAAATTCACATTTCATCACCATCCTATCGTGTAGCTCATGAGTGAGCATCGTGACCCTATGACAACCTCAGACGACTCTTTCCATCCATTCCTGACTTCCCGGCTCGAAGAGCAGTTGTTAATATGGTAGTCAAGATGTGTATCTCACTTAGTCAGTCCAACGTATTGGGATTCTAACTTTTGTGCGTCGTCCTTCCACTCTTCCAATAACCACAAACCTCTCCAAATTATTTCTTTGGCCACAAGCAATGTTCCCAAATAAAAGGACGACTCGTCGAAGGCATGTTGTCGACAATTTGTCACTGATTCTCAGGTATTTGAGAATGGAAGCGTTAATTTGCCTTGCTGTCCATGAAATTCGTAACATCCTTCTTCAGCACCACATATCAAATGCATCCATTCTACGTATCTCGCTTGCTCTCAGAGTCCAAGTCTCCATGTCACACATGAATACTGCGAAGACAAGATACTTAACTAAGCGCATTTTCGTCATGATGGTGATAGTTTTTCTCTTCCATATCTTTTGCAGTTTTAACATTGTCATTCCAGTTCTTTTAACCTCAGCCTCACATCCTCCATTGTCGGTAATACTGAAGCCAAAGTAAATAGTGTCGGTAACCACTTCCAGACCATGGTTCAAATTATTTGGTGGCAGTTAGTTACAGCGATGTATTATCATAAACTTAGTTTTTGGCCCTTTGATTTAGAGGTCCAGGAATTCACAATTTAGATTATATTTTTTTGATTGACTTTCTTCCGATTATTATTCGTTTGTTTATTCGTATTCAGTTTATTAATTTATCAATTTACACCCAAGAACTTAGATTAACATTTTGTCAGTAAAACTAAAATCTATTCTGAACTTATAAAACGCAAAGGCCCAAATTCATAGTCTGATCTAAACACTCATTCTAAATCTTTGTTTAAAAATAATGTCAACTGATTTTAACCATCGATACTTATTGTCCCAGATCTTTTTGCTTTATTTGATTTTGGCTGTCTTATTTAATTAGTTAATGGTTGATATAAATAAATTAATTAAAAGAAGGGTATTTTTTTATTCAAAGAAAATAAATAGGAATATTTAAAAAATGTTGTGAAATAAAATATAATTCAAATTACTGTTAATGTATGATAACGTGAAATTCCAATTCAGTTAACTTGTTATTCTGTATTCGTCAATGAATTGAAATCAAATTTCAATTCACATTCATTTAACAACAAACCTACAAACGTCTGAATGGACACGATAGGATTTAATACCATTTGTGACAAAACCATAATAATTTCCGTATTCCGGTTCAAGCGTGTATTTCAATTGATAACAAAACCGCAATCCGACAGCATTGTTTCAATTAAATGAAAAGGGACGGAGGGTTTGGCAGAATGACCGCAAATCAATTAAAATCTTGTGAATATCTGGATTTCCAATTACACCCTTAACAGTTAAAAATATTTCAGAAATAAGATTAACAGATTGGAAGAAACATTTCTGTTGGTATTAATTTAAAATTAATACCATAAAATTAACTGAAAATAATACCAGTAACTTGAGAATTATAATTTCAGTTTATTTACCATATAATAATCATTATTATCATCAACAGCGGCGGCTGGTCTGGAGGTGCGTTGGTGCACTGAACCGGAGAAATAATTCGCAATAATTAAATTGTACATTCACAAACATGACTTCTAATAATGTCAAATATTTGTAGTTTAAATATGTATAAGAATACTGACAAATACTTATAAATTTACCGGCCAAGTTTGCCAATACTACCGGAGCGATATCCAATACGCACCGGACGGAAACGCTAATTCATATCGGGCAGACAGAGACATAGAGTAAACCGTGAGACAGCAATATTTTATATTCGCTCAGCGTCTCGAAGTGCGTTGGTGCTCAGCGCACCAGCGCATATCGGGACCAGCCGCCGCTGATCATCAGTCTTTTAGCCCATGATAATTCTAATCGGTCTGCAGAATTCTCTGCCAGACATCTTTTTCAGCAGCATTTCTTCTCCAATTGGTGTGCGGCAGTTCTTTGTCACACCATCGAGCCATCTAATCTTAGGTTTACCCATTCTCCTACGCCACAGCGGATATCAGAACTCAGTGTTCCTTGAAGAGTCAGTATCTATCATTCGCAATAAGTGCCAATGTTAGCACAGGCTTGTAGTTCTTATAACGTTTGCTATGCAAGCTTCACAACACAGGGTGAAGAGCTTTTCGTTATACATCTGTCTCCACGCATCCTAACCATAAATTGATTCTAAAATGATACACCAATAAGAAGAATAACAAAATCAAAGTATCGTATCAAAACAACGAATTTTGTGATCAAATTGGTCAAACGCCTGTCTTCAGGCGGTTGCTGGTTCATTTCTCGTTGCTACTTGCTTGTTCAGACGAAAGTTTTATGATTGGTTTTCACTGTAGGTCTCTACAACATATTTCTGCCACATCGCAAAAAACGTTAGAGGTTTTGATCTATACAGCTCTTCTTTATTTTAACCTCATCCTCGCAATTGGAGCCTAAATAAATAAAACCACTTCTAGACTATGAGAAATAGCACTTAGTGGTGGTAGCTTGCTGCTGCGGTCTATTATAATAGACTTTGTTTTTTATATACTGATTTCTAAGCCCAGGAGCTTGCTCTCGTGTTCCACCGTTTTAAGGAGCGTGACCATTTCTTCTTCTGATGTAGCAATTAAAGTCATGTCATCCACATATGCTATCTCAGATTTAAGAGCTTTCTTCCACCAATAGCAATCCCACCGTCCCAGCCTTCAAGTACTCTCATCATAATATATTCAATATATACACTATAATCCACCTAAATCCGAATACTTTACTATCACATATCTTATGACATATCATACAAAAGTTTATAGTTCATCTTCCCTCGGTAAGTTTTCTGTTATTTTCTTACCCAACATGTTTTTCTAAACATATTCAGATTTGGAAAAGTACTGTATCTTATGACTGTATCCACTATCTGATTATCGTTACATTTAAATATGTATTTTGTAATACTTTTAGTCTGTTAATAATAATGGGTTCGAATCTCGAGATACAGACTCCTTGAGAAAAGTCCGCTCTGTAAATGACACATAAATGTCCATTACATTATAAGTATTATTAAAAAAATATAATTGATACTGACAATGATGTCACTATTTAAAAAAATTAAAACGACCACTTTCTTTAATATTCAAAATGTCATTATTTCTAATTGGTATTCCTTCTTGTTATGCTAGTGGAGCATAGCACACACCCTACAAGTGGTTTTAATGACACCTTATAAAAAAATATTGATTGATAAATGAATGTGATCATAAAGCGCAAAAAGTAAAAATTGCAGCCAACGTCCGCCACGGATATACCCAAGAGTTAATTGTTGGCGTCACTTTCACCGAGTCATTGAACCTCCAGGCAATGACCTGGTAAACTTCAATTTTTGCGAAACCAGTATGCAACATGTCTCCAGGCTTGCAGTACACAACATAGGTGGATTGGGGATAGTATCAATAATTATTTTGAAACGGTTTGGACATATAGAACGAATGTTTGAATAAATACTAACAAAATAAATATACAGGGTGTCCCAAAGGGCAACGTCAAGCCGGTATCGAGGAAGAGGCCAGCTTATGAGGGTTCAGAATTAAAAAAAAAATTTTGAAAAAGCCTTATACTTTTCGAGTTATATGCCAATTTTTAGTCATAATATACAAACATTCGGCTCAGGGTAGCTACTTTTACAATTTTCGAAGAAATGCCTATAACTCGAAAAGTATAAGGCTTTTTCAAATTTTTTTTTTAAATTCTGAACCCTCATAAGCTGGCCTCTTCCTCGATACCGGCTTGACGTTGACCTTTGGGACACCCTGTATAATGCAAATGTGAGTTGAATATGTGGTAGACGAAATATGGATGAATCAAGTGCACGATATTTTGACAGAATGAAATATTAAATGCCATTGAAATCCTTAGAATTGTAATAAAAGTTATATGGGTGAAAATGAGGCGAGATATATGGCAGACTTAATTCTATGTGGCAATTTTTTTTCAACCAACAAGAAAGCTGTTAAAACCAGCCTTAAGTAAAAAGCAGACTGGAACCACTTTGGACAAAAATGGGTACCAACGGGAAATGAGCCCACAACCCTCGGACTAGAAGACATTTGTTTTCCAACTAGTCCACGGAGGTCATTAATTGTAAAACACTTTCGTATTATACACCTAGTGAGACAATTGAGAACCAGAAATATGTTCAAAACAGCTGTAGCGAAAACCAAACTGGAACCATTTATAAAATAAATTGGGTTCGTACTACCATTTTTAAAATAAACAGTCACAAATTTAATACAAAAATCCCACCTATTATTTGATATTCTTCTTAAAATAAAGCTAGCTAGTTCCACAAACGGCTACAAATCACAATCCGACACAAAATCTCAAAAGGCAACAATCATATAAATTAAAACCCTCTTTTTTTTTAATTGCATCAATATGAATCGAAACCGCAACCTTCGGCTCGTAAGACAACTGTCTTAAAAACGTTTTATTTTTTTTGTTTAGGAATTTTAAACTGCATTAAAAAGATTTATAATAAATCAATTTTAACTTTTAAGGTGTTAATTAATTTAGTTCATATTTAAATTGTGACTGATTTTTTTAAATAGGTTGCTGTCTTATTTTAAACCTATCTGGTTGGTTAGAAGACATTGTTATATAGTTATAAACCCACTACGTTGTACTGTGTACAACGAAAATGTACTCAATACTATATATTCAGGGACAAATTCAACAGATTTAAGTTTTTTTAGCAAGTTGAACATCTAACGCTTTACGTTGGTATTATGATGTACAGCTTCGTAAACTCGACGTGACGAGGGATAACGTATAGTGCCGAACTGTGGACAGAACTAAATCGTGACGGTTATTACATCTTTGTGTTCCTACTGGAACGTATATGGTTATGCTGAACGATTTGAAAGTAATTATCAAATTGCAATTAATGTATCTTTGTTGTATAATACAACAGTCTTTCAAAACATTTAAAATATAACGCAGTCAGCAGCCGTGGTCTAGCGGTTAGTATTCACGCTACGCAAGTTTGCATTCAAAGTTCGATTCTCATCAGATTCTCTTCCAGACTGATTTTACTTTTAGATCAAGTAAAATCAGAACTCATGGTGTGGTTGTTGCTTAAATACTACTTATCATAAAAACTTTTATTAAATAATATAAAATAACGTCTTATAAATTTTAAGGTGAAGGGTGCCGCATATTAATCTTTCCAAACGTCATGAAACTATGATATCCTTGCCATCGGAACTTAAGGATGTATCTGTTTTGACTATATACTTACTGAAGTGCAATAATTTGCATACAATAAATGTATACATGCATTTTTCATCCACATAAGGGGTGACATTAAAATATTCTTCAACGACTGATAATAACATACTGATATATTCTTTCATAAATAGAGAAATATTCATTTTATATAAGAGTATCGTGTACAAAAATGTGTATTTAAGGAAGAAAATTAACACGTTTTTTAAATTTATAAGCTCGTCGTAAAATAATTGCAAAGTGTATATTTTCGTTGTATAAAGTACAACCTGTTGGAATTATTACCATGTGGCAAAGTCTTCCAGCCAACCATAAAAAAATTTAAGTTGCCTTTTTTACCAATAAATAAATGTTATATAGGCCAACTGTTAAAACTAGATTGAAACACTTTAAAAAAATCGGGTTCCAACGGGATCGAACTTGCAACTACTATGTAATAATATAGGCGTCTTATCAAGAAGACCATGAAGTTTGTCACAAACCACAAATACTCGAATATAATACTAAAAATACAGACTTACCATCACGCCCTTTCCCTGTCGGGGTAGGCAGAGAAGACAGAGAGCCACACTTTCCTACCACGACACACATCCGTAACATCTACCACATCCATACACTTTCTCATACAATTACTACGATTTATCTGACTTATTACGTTTCTTTGTGTCAACAGCATTCCCTTGATCACAATTTCTTTGGTCTTCCTCTCACATTCGCACTATATACAATATATGTTTTTCTTCTTTCTTTCGTACCACATGTTCAAACTATCTAAGCGTGCTCTTTTTATCTTACTTAATACATCAGCCTTAAGTTCACATTCATCCTTTATAATCAAGACACAGAAGAACAATGAAGATTAAAACCAAACCAAACAAAACGACCAACAAGTAAATCTAAACCTGAACCCATTCATAAATTTTTATGCTAATTCATTCAAAATTAAATTACTATTTAAAATTACTATCTAAGCTCTCAATTACTGAGGCTACTATTGTATGAACTAATAATTCTTTCTTTCCAGCATTTTAATACCACACCAAGTGTACCAATATGGTTAAAATCGAAGCATTTCATGCTGAGACAAAATCACTAGGTGTCCTCCAAAGCTGTAGGGCAGACAGAAAACGGAGGTAGCCACTACCTTTATATGACAAAACTTGTCGGGTTTCACTAATACACTCGGTGAACAAATGTGAAGACCACAAATTAGGTCATAGGGGTGAAGACCACAAATTAGGTCAACACACTTTGTATATAATATAATATTGAATACCGAATACAATAACTACAATACTTAAACTGGGTGTTGAAAAAAAATATTCGTTTTGTAACACAAAATAATTATAATATCAGAGTCCATCCATGTACTTTTCAGTCCAATGAATGAATAGCGAGAGTTGTCACTCACAAGCCAGACAACCATCCGAAAGTTCGGCAAGAGATTTCATCATCCAATATTTCAAGTTCTCGGTCAAAAGCCTCTTTTAATTATGGTAGATCAATATATTCACAATACTCGTACTTCCGTTTATAACCTCCGGTCTTCACTGTAATGGTCGGCCATCCTCGTTAAAATAAATCAACAAGTATTTTTTTTCTTCTCTTTCATTAAAGATTTTACTTTCATTTACATTTGATTTCATAATTCGCCGGCGGATGCTGGAATCGTTAGACGGAAGCGGATCTAATATATCTATGACCGTGATACTTCGGTTATGTCGTTATACTATAATCAGAATGACGTGACTCTTACACTGGGCCTAGAATAAAATGAAACTTAAAAAATAATCAAATTAAAGTCCAAATAAATCAATAACAAAATATATATACGTGTACATGATGAATGTGAACATTTTCAATTGCTCCAGAGGGAAGCTGTAACGAGAATTATTTTTTTTTTAATTTTACACATGTCAAGAAATATACATAATTTGCGAAAAGACAACTGGTTATTTAATTTGGACACACAATTTTAATCGATCTGTGTTTGTTGCCTTTCATTTGTCGTGTCCCCAGTAAACTAGACTGTTGCCTGTATTTACCTGAGGACATATAGCATGAAAAAATTAATCGATATTTCTTTCCGATTTTTGATTTTATAAAACCCCGTTGCACATTCTCATCAACGTGACAAACTCATGTATACGTCACGCAAAATCAAAACTCCTCACACTTCATCATTAATGACAAACCAAAAACATTAATCGTACATAATCATAAAAATTAAAACAAAAATATATAAAAATATAAATATAAAACAACAAAAAACACCACACTCAAGAGCTCACACAAACCTTTTCCGCAAGTCATTCTTCTTGCAAGCTCAATTACTCAAAGTCCTGTTGCAATAACAACACGCTCCGATTGACTGTCTAAATTGTTTTCCTCCCTTTGCCTTTATTGAATTCGGCACTCCATTGTATGTCATGGGAGCTAAATAGGCATATCGCCTTTGGACAAAAGATGTTTTAACTATAGGGATAGAGAACATTTGATTTGGAATGCTTTAGATTTTTCAATTTTGATTGTTGTGTTGGTTTGTTATAAAAAAAAATTATTACCAATACACGATCTTTTGTCAACCATTGAAAAGGTTACAAAAATGATCCTCAAATTAGAAGTTTTAATGCGCTTGAATATAAATACAATTTATCAAAAAAAATATAAACATTTACATAAATCATATACAAAAACATACCGAAATGTAAGTACGCACCGACATATCAAACAACAAACACGTAAAATAAAAATTTGAGTCAGATCAAGGCTCAGGTATTAAAAGGCCTTAACATACAAAAATATGTCCAAGCCTGCAGTATTGTTATTATCTAATCGATGCAATCTTGTTACGGAGGAATTCAAGTAATAGTCAGTTCTATGACTCTCGCATCGGAATATACATTGCAGTCAAGGAACTCACTCTTGCAGTCAAGGTTTTCACTTAACGCTACTTTAATATTTTTCTGGTTGGTTAGAATATATTGTCACATGACAATAAACCCGCCAGATTGGACAGTATATAACGAAAGTGTAATACAATAGCTGGGACTACCAAGGTCTGAGTGAATGTGATGGAATACAAGTAGCCTGAACGAGTGGACTTGTTTTTGCTAAATAATTAGTGTAATAATTGTTATCTAGTTATAAGTAGTATGTAGGTGTTAATTATTTCTAAGAAATCATATATTAGGATTGTAAAAAGTAAAATAAAATGACATGTAGGAAAATAAGATTAAGTAAGTGCATAAATTATAACATACTCGTATAATTAAGATTAGTTAAGTAATAAATTTGTATATAGGTATATGTAGCCTTGACAAATGTTCGTACAATATTTTACTTAAAAAAAATAAAAAAAACTAGCACACTGCGACTGTGGAACTAATTACCAAGATTTATCAGATCTTCAAAGGTTTTATTGTGTTTGTCTTCTTTTAATAAATTCTGTGCAGTTTTATGACCAAATATGTTTTTCTAAATATATGCCGATTTGAGGAACTTCCTGATCTTATGATCGGAACCACCATATCCTATCCTTGCACTCAATTGGTTTTTATTGAGTTATATTTTCAATCCCTCAATAATAATGAGTTCAAATCCCAAACTAGTACCGTTATAACAGAATGATCTCTAAACGACGCTATATAAACTGTCCTTTTATTGTCAGTATTTACTTTCTTCGCTCTAACCCTCTTCCTCATACTTCATTCATTTACGACAAACACATTTGTTTCATCAGTCTTTTGCAAGACATTTTCTTAAACTATCTAAAGATTCCTTTTTAATTTTAATTATACCATCCACCTTTAACAAAAAGTTTTCAATGTATGGCAAGCATTTTCTCTTACTGCTCCCTTTAAATGCCTAGGCGTAGCCTCCATACATCAAGGTATGTTTTTGGCTTTCAATAACCAAAAATAATGCCTTGATGTATGGAAGTTATGTAAAGTTGAGTGAAAAAGCCTTTTTAATATGGAAGTATGCATTAAGAAGTGTAAAAATGTGGAAAAAAAGCAAAATACGTCAGTATAGAAAGTGTGTCAGTATGGAATCAAGTGGATATTTGTTCTATCTGAAAATCAAAAAATATTTTGCAAAATTTTATTTAAAAAAAAGTGGGCTGGTCCACAATTTTTTTATTCATCATCGAGAATGAAACACGTTGCCTTTGGCCAAAAGACAAGCGTTTGCTCACTAGACCACTGAATTCATTGAAAGTTATTCGTATTTTTCATTTTGCGTTTGAATAATTTGCAGTATAATTGCATGAATAAGACGACAACATGCGTACAAATACCGGCGAAGGAGAAGTGGACGCAGTCGAGAGAAAGAGAGATGGATGACCGTGGTCCGCTTTCACAATACATCACAGACACGCCAAACAGATCCGGCTATCAATTAGTAAAATGTGAGTTAAGTTTTGAAGTAAAAAATAGGTTAGATCTGTAATAGAATCAACGAAATTAATATATCATATCAGTAATGAGCACTCGGTAGCATATCAAAAAAGTCAAATCCATGACTTTGTTAGTAAAACTACTTTCTACTATACTTTCCAGGAGCTTTGGGTGTAATCCTAACGATATATGAGAAGGTCCTTGTTTAGTGTTGTTATAAAAAGGGATTTTCGATAGCCTTTTAGGTCAACCATTCTCAAGTTTGTGCGAAGGATTTAAACATCACATAGAAATAATCAAAAAGCTTACGTGGTTTTAGTGTAAAAAAAGTTTAATTGACCTTTGTTATCATTTTGACCGAGTGCTGGCTTTGCAGCTCTAGGATTTCACGATGTATTCCCAAAAAAAAAACAGGTTGTATACAGGACATCTTTGTAGGTTTGTAGTCATGTGAAAATTTCTTCTCGTGAAAACAAAAATGTTAAAAATGTATGAAGTGAAAAACAAACTCGAAAGCTTCAAAAAAAATCATTCCAACGGGATCGAGATCGCGACCCACGGAGAGTAAGATAGGCATTTTACCAATTAGGATACGGCTTAGGTCAACTTGTGAAGTTTTAAGGGAAAAAATTAAATAAATTAGCTAATACTCAACAACACAATGTTTATATTTTAAATAATATTTTTACAATTCTATAACAAATTATACCCTAGAGTCGTCCCAGTACCCGGATCAGAATCCGGCATGGCCCGACTGTTTATCAATGACCAAAAACGCATGGAAAACGAAAGTTACCAGCTGCAGTTTCTATTCATTCCCATGCTGATTCCGTACCGTCCAAGGTTCAAGGTTTGAGATTTGATAAAAAGTGGTCGATAAATAAAGTGTCTGTCCATTGGCTTTCGAATGTCGTGCACACTTAAGTTCATGGATCGAGACTTGTGGCGCAAAAGTGGCTGATGCACGAAATATCTATTCATTCCCGTTTAAATGTTGTACCGTTAAATATCTCCATTCGGATGCCGTACCGTATAAGGTCCATGTTTCGAGACTTGCCAAAAGTGACTGATGTACAATATTTCTAATCGTATCTATTCGAATACTGTGTCATTAAAACATGGTAGATGTGACTGATGAATAAAATTTCTCATAATTTTCATTCGTGAATCGTACAAAAGTCATTGTCTAAAATTTCAACTAAACAAACATTCTACAAAAGCCATAATCTAAAATTCTTGCATCACAAACATTTTACAAAAGCCATTACGTAAAATTTCAAGTCAACAAACAACTTCAATTCAAAAGTCATCGCATAAAATTTGAAACATCACAAACATTTTACAAAAGTCGTAATCTAAACTTCTAACGTCACAAAAAATCTACAAAAGCCATAAAATTTCAAACATCACAAACATTCATCAAAAGCAGTTGTCTAGAATTACAAACATCACAAAGTCACATTTTGTCGGAATAATATCAAATGTACTTATTTTATAAATAAAAACTACTACAAAAGTTCTGAAAATGATTTAATCTCAATCAAAGGTTATGGTTAAAGAAAGAAGTGTGGTAAAAAGTGTGTGTGATATATGTGTTAACTCAGAAAAACTGGAGCAGGTTGATGAGTTCTGTTATCTGGGCAGTATGTTTGTGTGTGATGGGAGAGTTGAAAGGGATATTAAAAGAATGATAGTAACAGGTAAACGGATCACTGAAGGATAGATACAACACCGCGCGATATCAACAGTAGTAAAAATGATAATACATAATACTGTGTTGGTACCCACCTTGATGTATGGAACTGAAACTAATTGTGTGTGAGTATTGTGAAGATGCGTGTAATAAGGAAAATTTGTGAAGTGTCAATGTTTGAAAGAAGGTGGAATGAAGACATGAGAAATAAATGCATGGATAAAATTGATGTTTTAAGTAAGATAAAATAAGAAGCTATAAGATGGTTTGGACATGTTGCAGATAATAAATAATGACTTAACAAAGTTATGTACATGGATAGAAACATTTAGAGATCTGTTATCTTTGTCTATCCCGCAAGGGACACGGCGTAATGGTATGTATGTATATAATTATGGGAACAGGAAGTTGACAAAGATTTGTTCCAATTAACTGGCGGATATGGACCACAAAGACGCTGATAGTGGTCGTATGATTGAAGCAAAAGTGGCGACACCACAAATGCCAACCATAGTTTCTACTGAGGAGATATACCAAGATACTTGAAGAGCAGGAGATATGCCGGATCTGCAGTTCCGGTTTGTGCTCTCGCCAAAGCGGATCTTGACTCCATTCATGTCGAAAGCTGCAGTGGTGGAGTCAGGGAGATACTAGTAAATCATTAAATTAAGAAATGGAGAATTAAAAACTTTTTAATTTTTTAAAATATCATACGGACTCATATAGACAAAAAAATTCTTAAACGTAACAGTGTCATATATTTGAAAACATGTCACGTCAATAAAAGGTTTATTTTATAGTTTCCTCAGCTTTCAAATTGAAATCCAGGCAGAGTTTTACCGTAATTTTAATGATGAAATAACAATTAATATAGTTTCGTTTTGAGAGCGGACTCCTTAAGAGGAGAGCGGACTCCTTAAGAGGATTTTAACTCAGGATTCAAATCCACACTATTATTGATTATTTAAAAATACTTCCAAAATATATATAAATTAATTGGGTGTTAAGATAGGAAGGTTGTGGCTGCAATCGTTCGATTAAAATAGGTACTTCCCTGCGCTCCTTCCCTACATATGTTCAGAAAAACATATTTGGTAAGATCATATAGTTTTCTTTACCAAAATGTAGAAAACTTACCAATGGAAAACATCTACAAAGAAACCTTTGTAGATCTTCCAATATGTAATAGAAATACATTCCGCTTTAATTGGAGTGTAGTGTATGTGTTCATATATAATCACATATTTTGATAGGATTTTCAATTCCCCGCTGTATTGTACTGTATATAATGAAAGTATAAGACAGCAATTAAATACATTATTATTATTATTATGTGATAATCTGAGGAAAAAGTCAATCGGCTTCGACATTGGAAGTTCGGTTTTAATTATTGTTAATGTAAGACAGTGTTGGTTTTTTCACAAATATATTCCAAAAATATATATTTTTTTATATGATTAAAATATGTACGAGTATATGGTTACAAAACCTGTGAGACGTTGTTTTTAGAACATTTTGTTGATCAAATAGACACCCTTTAATGTACAAAAATGAGTATTTAGTTAGGATGACCTGACGGTGGGGTTGCCTGAGTTTTTTTATACCTCAAGGAGTGGTGTATTTTAAAAAGGATCAGATGTAGAGTGAGATATGCATAAATGGAGCCTAGCGGATACGCCTTCCTGTGAGTGCGGGGAAATCCAGACTATGGACCAAATCGTGTACAGCTGCCCAGTGTATGCGTTATCTGAAGATCTACAGGAGCTATAACACCTAATACCGGACACTGTGACTTGATCGGAGAAGAAACTTCATGTGAGGACCAAACGTATAAGAAAAGAATTAAAAAGAAAAATATTTTTTTTAAAGGACTCTGTATGATTATCAATATTTTCTAATGTTGATGTAAATTTTTCATTTTCTATTTGAATTTTGATAAGTTCTGTATCGTTTGTGTTTTAAGTTTTGTGTGAAAAATTTGTCATATTTTGTTCGAAGTAGCAAGATCCATTCCCGAAAAAAATATTAGAGAGTTGGCAAATTATTTGTTATGAAACTTATAATAATTAACTTTTGTCAAGAATGTTTAGCTTATTTATGACAAGAAATGTGACAAGTAATTTAGAATGACACGACACTGTTTTTCACTTTCCCTGGTGGCCGCCTGTTGAGGTGGTTCTAGGCGCTTGCTAAATATTCACTTTTCTCTGCATCCGCCTACCATCTGATACCTATCATTATGCCACGTCATCTATACTATATCGTACTATAATCTTATAAAATACGATGCTCTCGACACAATAGATCTTACGTTGCTCAAGCCTGTAATCAAGTCGGCTGTCAAAAGATTTTCAAATTGAGGAGTTATTATTTCATGTTCTGGAGATATTGAATTTTCGTTGTAAACTGTAAAAAAAACCTTGTGATGGACTAATTGCCACTGCTAACCAAACAGAAATATGACAAAATTCCTTAAATTAATAAACATACGAAATATTTTAAAAAAAAATCTAGATTTAAATGGGAATCGAATCCAAAAACCTCGGGTCGGTTGTAAGGCGTCTTAGCTACTAGGCCACAAATGTAATATATGCAGTGTTATAACTAAAATAATTTATTTTATTCTCGTTTGTTCATAAAATATCAATTAAATATGAAAGGCAATCCTTGTGCCTGAAATAGGTATCAAAACTGGGATAAAGACAACCCGTGACTTTGCTAACAAGATGTCTGTCGTCCAACGTGGGGGGTTGCGGACTCGATCTACGTGAGTAATTTTTTTTAAGAACTTCAAGTTTGATTTTCACTTACTGCTCTTTAGCATATTTTTGGTTGGTTGTAAGAGATTGCAATAAGACATTAATTTACCAGATTAGAGTTTTCACAAGGAACGTGTTATTGAACACTACATCAATAATTAACATACAATCTACATCAACAAAGGTTTCGGCTTAACAGCTGATTTCCATAAAAGGATATTTAACCTGAAAAAATAAAAAGATTCGAAATTATCAAGAGCTAGACCCACTGAAGGTTACTTGCCTTATGTAAACGTTCTTAATCCGAGGGTTCAATAACTGGGGCTGAAGATCATATTCCCTTTCAGCATTCCTTTTTTCTAAACATTATTCAACCATATCTTCCATCGGCCGTCCTTTTAAACGAATCTAAATCAAATTCGTGGCATAGATTTATTTTGTAAGCCTTTTACGTATTATTATTATTATTATAAAACTCACTGTTGTGTCGTTAATTATATAAAATAAATAAATTTCTATAAACATGAACCACCTCGAAGTGCTTTTTTTATTCCACTTACACAATCATTCCTTAGTTCATATTTATCCTTAACAACTTCATTATGTACTCTGCCATACATCTTCATGGCATATATTCTCATCCGTCATTATTTTAACATCCTTTTCAAACAATAAAAAAAAGTTTTTTACTCAATGCTCGAATCAAATTACATAATATAATTGTTTTGCAGCTTTGTGATCACCTAAAAAGTAAAACTATAATATTTTTAGCCTTGTAATTCCCTAAAATATAAAATTAATAAGACTTCGCAACCCTCCTGTAAATATTTAATATCTTGATGATGCATATACACGTGTAAGTATTTAATATCTTGATGATGCATATACACGTGTAAGCATTTAATATCTTGATGATGCATATACACAAATATTGTACTTGCACAAAGACGATAAGCCTTATTAGGAAAAGGTAAATAGTTTGTACTTGTCGCTAGTATATTAGTTTGATTATGATTACGTACGTTACCTACTATACAATATCATAAGTTCTAAAACATATTAGATATACAGAAATAACCGTTCAAGTAAACAACATACGAGTATATCATTAACTCGAATTTGAAGCTGTAATTTTTTTGAAAATAAAATGTGTTCGTTTTTTTTCAGAAAAGGTGGTATTTGCCTTTTGTACACGTAAGTAATTTTTATTTTTGGGAACCCCCGGTTGTTTTAATGCAAACTCCTGTATGGATCGCGACCCACAGGTTGAGAAACAATAAATTATATAATTACAACAATATTCAATTTCCATAAACCCTACTCGATATCAGGAAATATCAAACATTCATTAAATAAACAGAAAACAAATAATTCATACGGAATTCTTTGATGGTGATTGAAAAAATGTAATGCCTTTATGAATAATCGTATTTCACAAGCACTGTCCTTCCTTTTATCATTTTATTTCCATACATTGACACGCGGTAGACTTTCCTTAACGCACGCATTTCCAGTCATTTTTACGAAGTCGTGATTTTAATTTAGATGTTTGCAAGTCTCGATTATTGCACGCAAAATCACATTTAATTCATGCGAATTCTTGGCATTAAAATTAATAATTTTATGATAATTATTCATTCAGTTCCCATAATTGATTAAGTTCGCATGAAACGATACATTTTAATTAACTTTCAATTGAGCAAAATTAAGTGCTTTAAATTTTATAAGTGAAACAAAACTTATGCCAAATATTACAAAAGTGTTTGCCATTCAAACATAAATTTTTGATTGATATTAATGTTTAATATTGTTTAAGTCATGGCGATCGAAAAGTGTGAAAGGAAAATTTAATGCGACATATTGGCACAAAATGAAAGATTAGAAGAAGTTAAGTAATTCTGCTATTTAAATAGTATTTTCTCAGAATGTTAACCGTTAGAAGCGTGTCTATTTCGGTACCAGTTCGAACATAATTCAGTCTTGTTTGTGCTCCCCTGATGATGAGGTGAAAGCCTTGAAACCGGTAGGGTTATACCGTTACAAAAAGTGGAATAAACAGTGTTTGATAAAACAAATTGT
The DNA here is from genome assembly GCA_949825065.1 of Odontocerum albicorne. NCBI lineage: Eukaryota > Metazoa > Arthropoda > Insecta > Trichoptera > Odontoceridae > Odontocerum > Odontocerum albicorne. Next base: position 22,823,369 of record OX463859.1, on the reverse strand, counting down.
TGTACAATGATTAGTAACGATTGTGAATTTAAGGGTGACATATACTAAGTAAGGCCAAGAAAATAACTCTGAGATGGTTTGGGGTTTTAGAAAGAGTAAATGAAGACTAATAAATTAAATATACCGTGCCAATGTGAGTAGAAAGCGTGGTAAAGGAAGGGCAAGGAAAGTATGATTGAATTAAGGTATTCATATTTTGAAAGAAGTAAACGTAGAAAGTCAGAGAAATCGTAGGACATGTATGAGGTGTATGGATATAACATAGAAGAGACGAAGGATGTGTGGTGAGATAGGAAAGTCTAGCATTCTGTCAACTCGACTTACCCTAAGAGGGTAACGCCGTAATGGTATGTATGCATGTCATCATCATCATCATCAGTCCGTCTCCGTCCAAAGTTGAACATAGGCCTCCCCTCTCCTCCTCCATTCCTCTCTTTCCTGGGCACATCGTTTCCAGTTGTTCCCGGCCACTCTTCTAATGCAATCTGACCACCGTGTCTGAGGACGGCCCACACTACTTTTTCCATGTCTTAGGCGCCACTCCAGCACTCTCTGGGTCCACCTATCATCTGTGCATCTGGCAATTCTATCATCTGTGTATCTATCGTCTGTGCATCTATCATCTGTGCATCTGGCATCATTGTACCTCGCTATGTCCTGTCTGATGTTCTTTCGGACATTTGTATGCATGTTATAAACTTCAATTGAATACGTGTATGTTGTTTATCGTTATTTTTTTGTAAACTCCAAAAAAATGCGTTTTTGAAGTAATTTTTTATTGCAATATACAGGTCATCGTTTATTTTATAAAGTGATATACAGGTCATCATTAATTTTATATGATAAATAAATATCTCTCATCTTCAGTCACTGCTCGTCTACAACGGATAACCCAGAAGCGAAGTGCTTGGGGACAAGACAAAAAAATCTTAGCCCCCTTTAGCACGAATTGTAAACTAAGTGTCGCTTGAAACAATATGGATTCCCAATTGATAATAAAGTAAAATGTCTGTACATGCATTTCAGGCTATAATTTGTTCTTAAACCACCCTCAATCATAATATTCCTATTTATTTTTTATGTGTTGCATATTCCTAGTACATCCGTGTGGCCTGTGAGTTTGCTGGTGTCCTAAGGCTCACTCACTTAAAGAGGAGAAAAGTAAAAACTGAACGAAAAACAAAACTGAACGAAAAACAAAAAAAAAATAACAGAATGGATACAATTAAAAAAATATTGTTTCTCACATAAAATTTATTTCGCGATAAAATTATTTCCTTACTAAAATAATGTTTTATCCACGATGACACCTAGCCATCAATATGAAAACTTTATCAAAACATTTTTTTAATTTTATTTTCCAATCTTCACAAACAAAGTTGTATCGATTTTATTTCTCAACAAAACACAACCTGCCACCGTCAACTCCATCTATGAAGGAAGGTTGGAAGTTTTTAGCCGAGCAATGTCAAGTTTATTTACTTACATTTTCCCACGCCACGAAATAAGGTTGTTGCGCTCGCTATCATTTAAAGTTCAAGGTATCGCCGCTGTTTTATTCTTATTTTGTGCACGGGTTCAACAACCTTAAAAGCAAGTGTTTTATGAAAGCGACAGATGCAAACTGATTTATTTCTTTATTTAAATAAAATTTGCGTGCTTTCATAATTATTTCGTCTTTATTTTTTTCATTTTGATCGACAACATTATCATCGTCATCGCCATCATGCCATGTGGGTATTACGATAGGCAGAGAGAGTAGCTTTCCACTTGATTCTATACTGGCACACATATTTCATTTTTACTACGTTCATACACCTAGTCGTGCATGTATCTCCAATTGTAAAGGCTTTTTACTCCTCATTCTTTTAGAATTTGATTAATTTTGTCATATCAGGGTTTTCCTGGGTCTTTCCAAAAATCCTGTATGTTTTATCTTACTTCTAAAGATATTTTTTTAATGATCCATTTCTTTCTACGTAGTCGTACAACCTCAATGCACCTTTCTTGATCTTAATCACTGGATCTTCTACAAATAGGTAATCTTTCCTAATGACCTCCTTCTTTATTCTACTATACATTGTTTTTGCTCACATTCTACGCAACGCTCTCAATCCTAGCGCATTTATCTTATTTTCATCACTTTTATGCTGTGTCCACTTTTCGCTTGCATCTTTTAATACTGGGATCAATACTCCATTGTGAGCAGCCGGCTTTACTTCTCTTTAAATGTTCTGGTAGGTAAACGCATTGTATATCCCACTATTCTTCGCAGCCCATTATGCTGCCTATCATATTTTGCTCTTTGTTGTTATGAAAAATAATTAAACTCATATTCCACCTAAACATTAAAAAATAACGACAGGAACAATTGTACTCATCGATATACTTATCAAATTCCATACAAAGTTTAATCATCGACTCATCCACGAGGATATGGAAAACATTGCTATTGGAAAAATCATTCAACAAGGTCAATCCGTGTGCGAGTGTTGATACTCTTTGAGTTTTCGAAAACGGCATCGAAAACAATTTTCATTCATGCTCTTAATAGAACGGCGCGAAGACCTGTTGTCTCTACTTATCCCAAAAGGGATATACAGTGATGGTATGTATTCGTATGTACTCGTATGTATAAAACTAACATAATTATTACTGAGACCCGCCTTACCCCTAGCACTATCAGGGGGAGGAGGGGGGGGTATTTCTCGTATGTAAAAAACTAACATAATTATTACTGAGACCCGCCTAACCCTAGCACTATCAGGGAGGGGGGGGGGTATTATTACTGAGACCCGCCTAACCCTAGCCCCATCAGGGGGGGGGGGGGGGGTATTTCAAATATACGTGAAAAAGTCAAAGGACGAACGACTTGTTACTGTGTAACAAAAATTATGCAAAAACATTGTAAAAATTTGTTATCTAACAAATAATAATGTAACTCAATTAAAATAATTGAAATTTGTTTCTCCCGAGTTTTATTTTTGAAGTTATTTTGAAAAAAAAATGATAAGGTAAATGTTTGTATTCCAATAAAATGATACGGTCAATGTTTGTATTTCAATAAAATGATAAGGTAAATGTTTGTATTCCAATAAAATGATAAGGTAAATGTTTGTATTCAATAAAATGATAAGGTTAATGTTTGTATTCCAATAAAATCAGTGTGCACCCAATTTTTTTTTTGGGATTTTTAGGTGCAGTGTTTTTTCATCTATATAATTATTTGCTGTTACTATTTATCTTAGTTCACAATAGCGTTTTGATGCCATCTTTGATGTATGTACGTGGAAAAAAGCTGAGAGGAGCCGAATAAATGCTGTAGAGATGCGTGTGTTGAGAAGAATACATGGAGTGACAATGTATGACAGAATACGAACGATGTGTTAAGGGATGAATGTGAACTTAAAGCCGATGTGTTCAGTAAGATTAATAAGATTACGTTGAGATGGTATGGGCATGTAGAACGACTGAATAAAGAAAGACTAACAAAACAAATATATAGCGCAGATGTGAGTGCAAGGCGTATGAGAAGAAGACCAAGGAAAATGTTGTTGGATTAAGCGAATGATATTCTGAAAGAAGGAAAACAAGAAAGTCAGAGAAATTGTAGATGTTGTATGAGAAGGTTTATGGTTGTGGAGGGGACTAAGGGTGTGTGTTGAGTAAGGAAAGTATGTCACTTTGCTGGCTAGAATTATAAGTATTGCATTTTACCACTACTTAGCATACTGGCAAGAATATTGTGCAGTATGATATTGTAGCATTACTCTGTATACTGGCTAGAATTATGTCCTGTGTCGCATTACATTACTACTCTGCATACTGGCTGGAATTATGTCCAGTGTGGTATTGTAACTCTACTTTGCATACTGGCTAGAATATTGTGCAGTATGACATTGTAGCATTACTTTGTATACTGGCTAGAATGATGTCCTGTGTTGCATTACATTACTACTCTGCATACTGACTGGAATTATGTCCAGTGTGGCAATGTAATTCTACTTTACATACTGGCTAGAATATTGTGCAGTATGACATTGTAGCCTTACTCTGTATACTGGCTAGAATGATATCCAGTGTTGCATTACGTTACTACTCTGCATACTGGCTGAAATTATGTCCAGTGTGGCAATGTAATTCTACTTTGCATACTGGCTAGAATATTGTGCAGTATGACATTGTAGCATTACTCTGTATACTGGCTAGAATGATGTCCAGTGTTGCATTACGTTACTACTCTGCATACTGGCTGGAATTATGTCCAGTGTGGCAATGTAATTCTACTTTGCATACTGGCTAGAATATTGTGCAGTATGACATTGTAGCATTACTTTGTATACTGGCTAGAATGATGTCCAGTGTTGCATTACGTTACTACTCTGCATACTGGCTGGAATTATGTCCAGTGGGGCAATGTAATTCTACTTTGCATACTGGCTAGAATATTGTGCAGTATGACATTGTAGCATTACTTTGTATACTGGCTAGAATGATGTCCAGTGTTGCATTACGTTACTACTCTGCATACTGGCTGGAATTATGTCCAGTGTGGCAATGTAATTCTACTTTGCATACTGGCTAGAATATTGTGCAGTATGACATTGTAGCATTACTTTGTATACTGGCTAGAATGATGTCCAGTGTTGCATTACGTTACTACTCTGCATACTGGCTGGAATTATGTCCAGTGTGGCAATGTAATTCTACTTTGCATACTGGCTAGAGTTATGTCGATTACTGCGATGCCCTACTACTTTGCATCTTGACTAAAATAAAGTTATTTATTTTGGTCGTTTTTATTTGCCGCTCATAAGTGGATGCGTTTAATGATATGCCGATGATAAGAAAGTTTTAGAGTGGCAACCATGGACATAATGTGGGAAGACTTTTAACACGATTGTCGACAGATATCAGAAAATTGGCTTGGAGCATCTGACAGCAATGTGTACATAAATAATTGAGGGGTCCTTTATTAATTTATTTTACATTTCATAACTGTAAAAAGTCAGGAAAACCAAAAAAAATGCGTGAGAAGGTGTATGGATGTAAAAGACGAGTAAGATGTGTCGTGATAGAAAAGTCTGATTCTCTCTGTCTTTCCTGCCTAACCTGATAGGAAAAACATTTAATATAAATTTAACCCAATTATTATCCTCAGTAAGATACAGGCCTAGTTTACTGGGGACACAACAAATGAAAGACAACAAACTCAGAATCATTAAATTTGCATGTCTACATTAAATTACCTGTTGTTTTTACATAAATGGTGTATTCGTAAGATATTGTTATATGTAAATAAAAAAATAAAAAATAATATGAAATATATTAAATAAGAAGAAATTAAAATTATAAGTCTGATGTAATGTAACGACAACAATGATATTTATGCTTCCTTATGAAGTGGCTCACGTATGCCAACAAAGTTTATAACGGCGTTTGGTCCTTATTTTATCCACCAATATATGGAAAATATTGATATCGCAAAATGTATTCAACAAGGTAATTATAAGTGGGGAAACTCTTAATATCCTAGTTCATTAATATGTCACCGAAAACTATCTTAATTTACGATGCCGTAAATAATTTTTGGATACATTAAAGAAAAGTTTATCAATCAACAATGGGTTAGTCATTTTTCCTGTTGGCTGTTTATAAAGGGTCTTTCAAATTGAGGGTTTTTTTTTAATTCTTGAATAAAACACACAATTTGCTTTGATTTTAAAAAACTTTTTATTGTTCATTAAAGTATAATGTATGACATTTAAACACAAAAAAAAACAATATCCACCAAATGCCCACCTCTTGTAGCTCCACAGATATCCACTCTTTTGTCAAAAATTTCGATGAAATTTTGGCATAATTGCGGTTCTAACTCACCCATAACGCGAATAATTTCGTCATTCAGCTCAGAAATTGATTGGGGTTTTTTATAGAGGCCTGGCTTTTCACGTAACCCCATAGAAAATAGTCGAACGATGTCAGATCACATGATATTGGTGGCCAATTAAAATTACCGTTTCCTTAGTTAACAATACATAAAATAATTCAACAATTTGAACGCGTTGTTGTATTGTATACGACTCAATTTTTATAAATTACACTTCTCAATGTCACAACACCTAGGCAAGTTCGCGACGCTATCTGTGTTTTATCTAAGAATTAAAAAAACCGCTCAATTTGAAAGACCCTTTATATGTATACGAGGGTGCGGTCATATCATCTTACGTTTTTAGGAGTAACATCCAAATATATTCAATAATAAATGTGAGATAGAGCCATGAGTAAATAAATAATCTTTGCAGTAAAGGTGTTACTGAAATCCCTATTGAACACGTTCAAATATCAAAGAAGTCTGGATTCTTCTCGGGCTTCATATCATTGAGTCATACCACAATCTACTGTGAACTAATGACTTATAAAGAAATCTCATAAAAGCGCTACAACCAGATGCGTTAGAGACTCTTATCACTAGGAGTAAACTGGGCTGACGATGATGATTTTTTTTTCTTTTTAACCCAATTTCCTCTTTATGTCAGATTTTATATTGTTATGGCTCTACGATTACTATGTTCGCTCTTATATCATTAGATGGGCATATCATAATATTATGCCTAATGGATGGAACATTAAATTCTTGACGAGTCATGGAGATGTTGTCGCAGAGCAATGTTAATAGCAGATAGAGATAGGAAACGCTGTCGATGGTATGATAGTCGAAAACGAGAGAGAATTCAAGAATTTGAAGTGTCATTATACGACAACGTAGTCATTTGTCAAACATTTAATTTGCATACAAATTTGAAAGAGAACACTAAATATAAAGGTGAAAATATAACATTTTTTTGTCAATTAATTACGACTACCTCAGTACACTTGCTGGTAAGACGCCTTTTTGTCAATGAATTACGACTACCTCAGTAGACTTGTTGGTAAGACGCATTTTTGTCAGTTAATTACGACTACCTCAATATAACTGTTGGTAAGACGCCTTTTTGTCAAATAATTACGAATACCTCAGTAAGACGCCTTTTTGTCAATGAATTACGACTACCTCAAAAGACTTGTTGGTAAGACGCCTTTTTGTCAATAAATTACGACTACCTCAGTAGACTTGTTGGTAAGACGTCTTTTTGTCAATGAATTACGACTATTTGAATAGACTTGTTGGTAAGACGCTTTTTGTTCAATGAATTACGACTACTTGAATAGACTTGTTGGTAAGACGCATTTTGGCCAATGAATTACAACTACTTGAATAGACTTGTTGGTAAGACGCCTTTTATTTATTAGAATAAAAAAAATGGAAAAGTAAAATGTAAGTGTTTTTAAAGTCGATTTGTATTTGTTTAATTGAAATTTAAATAATTGATAAGCATGCGCGAGTTTCCTAACCTAACCTAACCTAGCCTTACCTGCCTGGGTCTCATTTTTTATTTTCTTCAAACATTATCGACGATCTCCTAGTTGTCCTAGTTGGTAAAACGTTTGTCTCCCAGACCGGAGGCTGCGGGTTTGATTCCCGTTGGAACTCACATTTTTCAAAGAGGATTCCAGTATGGTTTTCACTTAAGGCCACTTTAATGACTTTCTGGTTGATTGGGAGATATTGCCACACGGTAAAACGCCCACAAGGTTGTTTTGTATACCTCGAAAACAGTTATACAATACAATACATCATCGAGAATGGAATCCGAAGCTCCCGGATGAAAGTCAAGCGTATTTCCAACAAGAATGCTTGGTTAATGGTATCGAAAACAATTTTGCCTCCCTTCCAAACTCTTCAATATCTTCTCATCACCGATTCGTATATGCTGAAGCGTGTCATACAAATGAAGAAATAATTTTATTAATTTGTATAATATTACACTTTCGTTGTAATCTTTTCCATCCTACCAGAAAGGTATTTAAACAAGTGATGAGTAAAAACGAGACAGGGACCCCTTTTAAACAAAATCTGTGTAACAACGAGAATCGAACACATAACTCCAGGATTAGAAGACAGATATCTTACTAACTAGGCCACGGAAATTCTTATAGATGAGACGAAAGTGTACATTTATACAATATTTCATAAAAATCATGTCAGGAACACAGGAATGCCACAAAACGCCTTACGCCAGGTTGGTCGACAGCTGGGCTCGTCATGTCCTCCTATATTTAATCATGACTGCGGCCTCAGGCTAACAGTACTGCTTACTTTTTTTGTGTATATAAGATTAACAGTACGATTTGTCTTGCTTATTATTCCATTATTCAAGAGACCGTGTTATTTTACAAGACAAATGGGCAAACACACCTGTTCATATTGAAACAGTTGCAATCTTAACACAACGTCAACATCCGTTCATTGCATTACCTCTAGTGTGATGCATGTGCAGTGAATAGTGTGTAGTGAGCTATAGAGAGGTGGTTGTTATCTCCGGTGACATATTGTAAGCGTGCGCCTGCCTCCGATGAAAGCTGCAAGTCAGGGTATACCAACCTTCGATTTGCGAAAAGAAAACAATGTGTTAAATTTATCAAATTTTTTGTTAATCGTTACAACCTCAGAAACCAGAACTGTAACTAGCTTTTTATCATATTGTTTGATATTAGTTGGTAAAAAAAGACATTTTGTAACTAAAGAAAAGATAATTATATAATTTAAACGTGGTTAAAAATACGATATTGAATTCTAAATTAATATTTATCATCATCCAGCCACGCTCTTATTTGGGTAGGCAGAGATACAGATATCAAATTTGTCTGTCTTTATACGCATTTTTTGCTTCTACTACGTCCACACACCTCGTCATGCATACTCTGGTAAAATTTTTGTTTTACATTTTATTTATTTTTTTATTTATTTTACACATAATTTGCGAAAAAACCAATAGGTAATTTAATTTGGACACATAATTTTAATGGATCTGGGTTTGTTGCCTTTCATTTGTCGTGTCCCCAGTAAACTAGGCTTTTGCCTGTATCTCACATTCAAACATAAAAACTAAGATTTCATCAAAGTTTATATTTAAAACACAATATTTTTAAATAATCAGCCTGAGTCAAAGGAAATCTGTGGACAAATAATCATGAGTTTATATAATTTTAATTAATCATCGTTTAAATACATACTATTTTGAGAAACATGTTATTACAGAATGATTTGACACTTAAATGTAAAAATATTCAGCACAATAACTTAAATTAAAGTGATAAAAAGTTTCACTTAACAAAGGCATTGTTTAACTGATTAGTTTGACAATGTTTTTTGATTTTGAAACAGATCTGTCGTTTTATTTCAAGTTAATTTGTAGATTTTTTATTTCAAGTGAATTTGTAGAAGTATCAAATAATTATGTAATAAAATTGAGTTTTACAACACAAATACGAAATTAATTCATTGTTTAACATTTTTAGTTGAATCATAGTTCTTTTATTAAAATCAAATAAATCTTTATACCAATTTATTCATATGGTACACATCCTTCGAGTTATCTAAATATGTTGAAGAATGTGCCCGGGATATAACATTGTTTATGGTCACCATTATCTAGTCTGGAACTAATAGGGAAGGCGCGTAAGTTACAGTTTGTAATCATACGTGTAGAAAATTCTACCACAAGGCTTGTATGGAGAGAGCATTGTTGACAAACGAAGTACTTAAATACGAGTAGATTAAGGTTTTTTAATTTTTTTTGGCTGTCAGTGACAGTATACTATCAACAAGATCACAAACATCATCTACTTTCTCAAAACAATTAAAATGTTTATTACTCCTGGATAACAGAGTTAGTTTCTTCAAGCAAATTATACTTGCGGAAGTAAAAGCGGATGTAGACCTTAAAGGAAAATTGAATGAATCAGTGGTGACAAATCCGTGACTTCAGAAGCACTCGCAGAAGTATTAGAAAATCTAATGGAAATCTTCATATACTATATAAACTAACATAATATGAACACATTTGACTATATTTTATTATTCACTCAGGATTTTAGTATACTCAAGTATTTTATTTTCAATACATAAGGCACATAGTATGATTTTACGTTAAGGAATGAACGTACGAATGATAAAGTAACACTTCTAATTTGGATCACATTTTCCAGAAAAAATCTTGAAAGCTGTGCGAGTTATTCAAAGAAGAGTGGCGACAGAGAATAAAGTGAATGGAACCATTAATATAATATTATACAAAGCATTACGCAATTTATTTGTTAAGGTAGGCATAAAGGAGACAGTGCCAAATGTTCCTATCACGATATAATTCCTTTGCCTCGTCCACATTCATACAGTCCTTGTTTTTCTTACTTGTTACCTTCCATCTTTTTTAATTTTCATTCAATTGGTCCACGCATATATTTTCCTTGGTCTTCCTCTCACATGCCTTCCAATCACATTTTCTGTATATATTTGTTTTGTTAGTCCTTTGTCACCCATTCATTCAACATGTTCGAACACTTTAACGTGCTCTTTTTCACCATACTTGACCAGCATCGCTATATTAGAAATAACGACAATATAACCATCAGCGTCGTTGCTGGGTCTCGTCAATAGCCTTATTTTTACCATTCTAATAACAGCCTTGAGCTGCACTTCTACATCGATCATGCAAATCTCGATTCGAAATGTGTATTCTCTTCCTTAACCTGATCCCGCTGACGTATGTTCGCAGTACGCTGACTGTTTCTTATAATGGAATGTATACCACCTTGATATATAGAAAGGAAGCTTTAACTTGACAAAAGAAGGATATACGAGGCGTATCCAGAAAGTAAGTGTACTGAGGCTCTCACGACCGGATTAATTTTATTTTCGACATTGTTAGCTACACTTCCGTGTAGCCTGATCCTTCCCCTCCGCAACGAGACCGGTTTGAGGTCAGTACGTTGAGAAGTGTCGACGCGACAACACGTTTCGTGAAAAATATCAATCTCCCGCCAAGTGCGAAATACGCGGCGTCATCCGTTATCTCGTTTGGAAGGGAAAACCTCCGGTTGAGGTTTATAATGAGGAGAAAACTGCATATGGTGATAAAGCTATGAATCGTACGAGTGTGTACAAGTGGTGTCACGAGTCTAAAAACGGTCGTACGTCTGTGCATGATGATCAGAGGAGCGGAAGACCTTCAATTGTGACTGACGAAATTGTGGAAAAAATCGAAAATGCGCTCCGTGACGATCGCAGTTTGAATATATGCCTCAAGGGGAGACCATCAACTCTGCAAGATACTGTGAGACCCTAAAAAAATTGCGGCGGGCGATTCAGAACAAGAGGAGAGGCATGCTGACAAAGGGAGTCTGCCTGCTGCACGACAATGCCAGACCACACACGGCCAACGCCACGAAGGAACTGCTCGCCTTGTTTAAATGGGATGTCCTGAACCATACCGCGCATTCCCCTGACCCAACACCTTCAGATTACTATCTCTTTACCTCCCTGAAGCTGCACATGGGTGGAAAAAGGTTTTCAACCGACGAGGAGGTAAAGGAGGAGGTGGAGAAGTGGACGGAGGGGTTGGCGGGAAACTACTTTGAGGAAGACATCAAAAAGTTGATACCCCGCTTCACCACCTGCATTGAGAGGAATGGCGACTATGTCGAAAAATAGCTTACATATGTACTACGGTAACCACGTAAATTTTTTGTTTAAATAAAAAAAATTGTAACCTACAAAAATTCAGTACACTTACTTTCTGGACTTACCTAGTATATAATATTTGTGCTGTGAAGATGCGTGCAATAAGGATAAGTTATGGATTTTAGAATACCCAATGAAGATACCAGAAATAAATGCATGGATAAAGTGGATGTTGTAAGATAAATAAATTGGCGTTAAGCTGGTTTGGACATGTGAAAAAGGAATTAATAATGAAATTATGACTGAACGAGTATAAATGTCAAAAGAGTGAGGCGTACGTGAAAGAGGTGAACTGAGTGCGTGAAAGAGATAGAAACTGGAATATGTTACTGAATTATGTCAAATGGTTCGTATGTTGACGTGTGGTTGATGAGTTGTAAAGGACATTAAAATAAAGGTAGTAACAGGAAACAAGATCAACGGGGCACTTAATATAACATGCAACAACTGTGCTATGTCAAAAGTAGCATGAATGATAAATTATGACAGTGTGTTGGTGCCCACCTTGATGTAAATAAATTAAGCTTAGAGTTATCGGAATAAGGATGAAAGTAAGTCAATGCTGTGGAGATACGTGCAATAAGAAAACAGTTTTGGAGTATCAATAAATGAAAGAAGATGGGATAAAGACATCACTGATTGCATGGATGAAGAGGATGGTCAAAGTAATATAAATGAGGTACGTTAAGATTGATTGTGCATGCGGACAGAATGAATAATGAAGTAATGACAACTAACAAACAAGTAAGAAGTTCATAATATGAGTAGAAGGGATATAATAGATTTTGAAATAAGATAATGTGAGAAACACGAATGATAAAATATTTTTGTAACAAGATGTTTGATTGTGGAGGAGGCGAAAGTTGTGTGTTTGGATTGCGAAGCATGGATATATGTTCTCTCAGCCTATCCCACAAAGGACATGGCTTAATGATATATATATATATATATATATATATATATATATATATATATATATATATATATATATATATATATATATATATATATATATATATATATATATATATATATATATATATATATATATATATATATATATATATATATGTATTGATGATTATCAGGACACTATAACTGGTATTGGAATGAAGAAGTAGATTGAATTATATATCTTTTTTTATGGTTCGAAATTAAGATAAATTCCACCCAGTCTTTTGACCATCACTTAATTCTTACTTAATATTTTGTTTATATTATTATACAGAGTAAATTTGGCGAACTTATTGCCATACAGACATTTCTTCTAACTCATCTTGGAGTCTTTAAGCTGTTTTGATTCATAACAGATTTTACAAAAAAAAATTTAATTCATGTAAAAAACACAAAATTATTAATCTCTCAATAATGACAGACTAACAGTAAAGTAATTTGTTTAAAGAAGGAAAACAAAGGCAAATTAGGTTGAAAGGATATTCCGAGTATTGAAGTATTTGTCAATTTTCTCTTGAAAGGTAGTAGTAGTCCTTCTCATTGGGTAGCTCTTGGAAGTTTCTTCCGCAGTTAGCAAATGAAGATGTATACATTTAGGTATGGTATGTTGGTATGCAAAGAACCTTTCTTTCATCTGTTTCTACAAATGTTAACTAGGGGTTTCTCTGTCACGTTTTAAAGTAGAATTGATAAGTCAGAAATGAATTTATCAAATCTACAAGAAATATAAATTTTTTAGATTAAGTTGAATAATAAAATTTAAATTTCAGTTTCTTTTTAGAAAAAAATTACCATATACTAATTAACCTACCAAGTTGTACTGATTACAATGGATGTAAAATAAATTATATATTAACACAAATCTATGAAATAATTTTCTTCATTACTATTTCATTGTTTATAACCTCCATTAAATCTGAATTATTAAGTTAAGTGAATGAATCAATTGAACTAAAAACTTCCGCAGTAAACCCATAAACTGTTTCCTCCGGAAGTCGATAGCCCTTAAATTCTAAAATAATAATTTAACAATACGATCCAATAATTTCCAAACTTAATTTTCCATTTGTATATAAATTTATTGATAAATTTGGGTGTAAATTACTATTTTTCTCCGTAAGTAATGTTACAACTTCTGGAGATCTCCGATTATAATTTCAATATAATTGAAAAGTACGAGAAATCATTTATATATTGGTGTCAACATAAGTTGTGTTCGTTTTTTCCAAATTTAAAAATGAGCACCAAAAGTACAACAAAATGGTAAATGTTATATATACGTCATTCGAAAGAAAATTTTCTGCTCCAAAAGATATTGTATTTGCTTTTACGTTACATATATTATTTTATTTGATTACAAGCCTTCAAAATGGAATGTCAAGTAGACGAAAGTGAACATTTTCGACACCTCCTTCTGTTCGCGTTCAATCGAAGGAATAAAGCTGCCAAAGCTACTCGCGATATTTGCGAAGTGTACGGTGAAGATTCTATGAATTTGTATTGTCACTCTATGAATTCTTCTCAATGCTCGCCTTTCTACAGCATTTATTTGGCTTCTTTTTTGCATTTTCCATGATTGTACTTTATACGATGAAATTATTATGCAACACTTTTTACTCCAAAATATAAAGAAAACTTATTTCAACAATTTACATTTCCATTTTGCAGACTTCTCTGACATAAGTTTTACTGATACTAATGGACTTGTCAAAATCTGATACAGTTTTTCTTTATACTTGTAAATCATTTTACAACATTTTATCTGTTATGCACGCGATTATCGTATTATTGCACGCAATCTTTTTTTACTTTGTTGTGCTGATTGCTCTAATTCAAAAAAATATTTTTATGTAGGTAATATGTAACAAAATACTTAGTAGTTTGCATGGAAAATGTAAGAAATTTGTATTTTTATGTCGTGCGCATTTATTTTTCGAAAATCGAAAATATTCTCCTTCTTTCCTTGATTTTTAATAAATCTGTATTCTTACCAAATTCATAAGCGTGATTGATTTTTTTTCTGGAAGTACAATTCTGAATTCACTCTATAAAATAGTTATGGTCCAGATTTTCCTCGTTTTTCTTACGTGCAGATATAAGGATATCCTTAATTTGGGTTATATCAAGGCGACTTTCAATCAAACAGTGACCAATTTTTCCGTCATAGAATAAATACTTTACGTTTGAACACGTTTACTTTATGGAAACAGGAATTTATGGGAATTTTTACCTGCATAAACCTTAATACTACATCGTTCATGCTTAAAAATAGTACTTAATAATTAAAAAAAAAAAGAGTAATGGATAAAATAGTTAATTTGATCTTCTTTTAGCATACACCGAGGACCATGAGAGATGGAGGCAGGTGGTGCGCCGAGTTCGAGACTAAGCGGAGGACCACGACGCACGATGAAGAAGAAGTAATATATGTTTGTACTGATAGTTGATATCCTTTATACCTGTTACACAGTTTAAGATGGGAGATGACTTTCCCGGACTAGTTGGTAAGACGATTGATTATCTCGTGCAATGACGAACCATTTTTGTTCTTCGGTCGTATGGTGATAGATTGTCTTTTTTTGATCTTTAATCGCTTGAGGCTCGTAGACGTGCTTTTGATCATGTATTTCTTTGTAAAATCTTGAATGGTCTTGTGGACTCACCTGCAACTCTGGAATGTATTGTTCCCTCTCGCTCTCTTAGAAGATCTCCTTTGTTCAGTGTACCTACATTTATAAGTTAATCGCCTTCTTTAACCCAGTAATAAGAATGTGCAGGGAGTTTAACCCGGTAGCTGACTCAAATGCGGACATATTTAATTGAACACTGGCAGAGCTTAGGAGGATAATGGCAGAATCGACTGAGGTATGGGTGTTTTCTTCTTCTTCATATATTGTATATAATCAGTACCATATACTGACATAATGGAACTATGCATGAGATGAATACTGCTAATTGGAACTTTAATCTTTAGTGTTATTAAGAAATTATGTGTTTGGCTTGGAAATCGTGATTAACTTCCCCTAAGTTTTTTTTTTTTATTAAAACAAAAATAAAATACAATACGGCGGGACTACGCGCACTGAAAAGAATACGTGATTTGTCAATATTAACTGAAAAATAAATTGAATAATGAATGTGAACTAAAAGCTGATGTGTTAAGTACGGTAAAAAAGATCACGTAAAGATGTTTGAATCCTTGATTTTATTTATAAATATTCTCATATACGAGTAATTTCCGGTAATTAATACACAAAAAAATACTCTTCCTCAATATGTCCGAATCATCCTTTCGGATATATTCAAGTGTACCATACAAAAGGGAAAGATGATGAAGGAAGGAGAACCGTTGGTGGATACGAAGATGATTCAAGGGTTGGGTTACATGGATATTGAATGATGTCATTAGGGATGATGGGAAGTTAAGGCTGATATTTAAGTACGATGAAGAAAAGGACTTCAAGATAATTTTTTCACAAGATACGAGTACCTGAGATATGCTGAAATTGTGATATACATAAATTGGAATGTGCATTAGGACAGTAAACGTTATTAAACAGAAAAGTTGTAAAAGTCGAGGAAAATAATATGTTTTGCATAAAAGAAATAAAAGGGCTAAAAATCAAAAAATAAAAATGGAAATAAAGGGTCTTTCAAATTGAGCTGTTTTTTAAAGTATTTTTTTTTTTAATTCTTGAATAAAACACAATTTTCTTTGATTTCAAAAAACTTTTTATTGGTCATGGAAGTAAAGTGTATGACATTTATACACAAAAACAATATCCGCCAAATGATCACCTCTTGCAGCTCCACAAATGTCCACTCTTATGACAAAATTTTCGATGACGTTTTGGCATAATTTTTTCTAACTCACCAATAACGCGAATAATTTCGTCCCTCAGCTCAGGATTGGGGATCATTCTTATAGACCTGGCGTTTCACGTAACCACAGAGAAAATTGTCCAACGGTGTCAGATCACATGATGTTGATGGCCAATTAATATCACCGTTTCCGGAGATTACAATACATAAAATAATTCAACAATTTGAACGCGTTGTTGTATTGTATACGACTCCATTTTTTATAAATGTCCTACATTACACTTCTCAAATGTCACAAGATCCAGGCAAGTTCACGACGCCATCTGTGTTTTATCTGAGAATTAAAAAAAAACACTCAATTTGAAAGACCCTTTATTAAACGAGAGTCATTCAATTATTAAATTTGAATTACATTAACTAGCAAAAAAAGTCTTATGTTCGTACAATGCAATAAGGAAGTGATTAGGCATAAATTTAAAATTCAGGCAGATGTGTTGAGATAGATGAAGAAGAGTACTCTGAGGTTTGGGCACATGGAACGAATAAATGAATAAGATTTTAAAAACACTCCAAATGTTAGTGTGAGGTGAGGAAGAGGAAGACTAAGGAGTGTGTGGTTGGATCAAGAGAATGATATTTTGAAAGAAGTCAGAAAAATCATAACAGTTGCATGAGAACGTGTAGGAATGCGGAAGAGGTAAAATATATGTGTAGATATAGTAAAGTCAGGACCCCTGTTCTCTCGGCCTACTCCAATAGGGAAATGGCGTGATTATATAAATGTATGTGTTATACAGATTTCGACCAATCTAAATCAAAATAAGTATTACATGAAAACCATGCTGACATCGTGAGTAACAATTGTTTTGTCAATGGCGTAACATTAAAACTAGATGTTGGGGGTATCTAATAAGAGTTTATTAAACTGTAAAAGTTTTTTGTATTATTATGTTTCTTAATGTGGTGAGTTTTTGGAACAATGGATTAATGCAATCAGTGATGAATATTTTAGTTTAATAAAAAGGTGTTAAAAATTATCCTAGGCCCAAGACCAAGCAGTAGGACCATGGAGACATAGAAGCAGGAGGTTTAAGCTTTGACTCATCAATTCTACCTTACAGACACCATCAAATTCACATAAAGAAGGATTCTGGGAAACTGTATTCTTCTTTCTAAGTGTTTAAATATAAATTGTTAAAATAAAATTGATGAAGATAATAAAATGTTTCCAAGTAAAAGTAATCCGAGAACTACCAGAGGTTTAAGCCAATCAAGTAGATGCTGAACAACATGGCTATTACGAGTACATGGGTCTAATGAGCTGACAATTAAGTACGAGTACCTAGTATGTTTATCTCATTCAAGGTCTGTGAATGATTAGTCTTATTTTTTAATTCATTTAAGGACAGTTTAATATAGCGCCCTTTTGAGATCAAACTTTCCTCAAGGTCGCTCCAATTCGGGACTCTAACGCATCACTACTAAGCAAATCCTGTCTGATGGCTATAACAATGTCCGAGCGAATCATGTATAACACTTTATTTGTGTACAATACATGCAGATAGGTGTTTCTGAGGCCTTAAGTGAAAACTAGAATAAAAGTCTTTATTTTAAAGGCTGGGTTTCATCGGGAATTGAACCCGCAACCTCCAGGTCGGAAGACATGCATCTTACCAAGTAGGCTACGAAAGTCATCTCAATATATTTAGGTTCTTATTAATAATAAATTTTTTTTATTTATTTATTTTAAACGGACGAATGACCTTTTCGTTACAAAATCAACAATTCAAAATAAAAATGATGAATTATGTATAATGTAATGAGGTCTAGCATTGTTCTTCCATCTAACAAGGTTGAAGACTTATTACTTCAAATAGCACAGTCTAACTCAGCTCTTGACATTAGTTTGAGTCTCTTAAACGTTAAATCTTTCGCTGTATGCGTTAATTTTTTTCAACAAAGACTGTAACGGGATAAACATATGATCGAACTATAATTCAGAATTATTCTAACTAGTTAAATATTCAAAATGGTTTTTACTAGAAAGGCAACCAAAAGTATTTTTAGTCGTATTAGAAAAAATCTAAATTGTTCGTATTAGAGAAATAATCAAAATCGTTCGAACTAAAAATTATTCAAAATTGTTCTTAATAAAAAAATATTCAGAATTATTCTTACTAATAAAATATTCAAAATTGTTCTCACTAGATTTTTAATGGTTTCAACTTAGAAAAGTCAGTACTTTAAATGTGAATTTATGGTTTGACATTGACACTAAATTATAACCATATTTTACCCTGAAAAACAAAAAGAGCATTTAAAGTTTCGCATTAGTGACTTGGTACGAAACATTCTATAAAAAAGTTACGTTTCGTTCAAATTTGATGTAGTATCTTTATTTAAGGGAGTCACATAGTTTAATCATATCACTTTAAAGTTTTGAGCGTAAGAGATCTGAGTGTAAATACAAAATTATGAAAATTTAAAGTTAAAAATTAGTATATAGTTTTAAGTCCAAACTATGAATTCAAACCTCAGTCTTAGCAAAGAGAACAATGTTGCATGTGCTAGTTTATTTATATGCGAAACAAAGCTCAATCTCTTATCGAATATAACTCAGACGTCACGGACAAGTTCATCTGAAGCCTCGATGCCGGAGTCGCTCTCCTATTGATGGAGGTGTATCTCGATTGTAACATACTGATGTTATTTTTATTAATTTATTTTGATAAAGTTTGCATATACAGGTTCAACCCAATTACATACAAAGCTTAAAATAAATTATATACAGCAAAAGGAAAACAAATGCATAAAAAGCTTTAAAATACATTATATACAGCAGTAAAAATATAAAAAAAAAACAAGAAATATTAGTTTAGCCGAAACCACTTACTTTCATTTTTACGAAGGCTCAAAATGCTTTCTTAAAAACGTTTTTCGGAAATGTTAAAGATATCCGAGGCCTTGTTCAGTATCCGAGGCTTTGTTTAAAAGATACAGCCCATGTTAGTTCTACTTATTGTCAATCTCAAAATATCAACACTACTGTACTTCAAATAGTTGTCAGGAACATAAAACTTTCTCTTTCCCAACATAGTAGAATAAAATGTAGTTCACATAAGCAACTTAAATATATAAAAAATGAAATGAGCTCAGACCGTTCGATAGCTTCCCTCTGAAATTTATTTTCCATTCCATTGTTTTAAGATACTACCTTGATCCAAAAGTTTTAGGACCGGCCACCGTGTGGCGCTGTCAGTCACCCGATTGGAATTCTTTTTTTGTTAGGTTACCACATCTATCATTGACACTTCCCTCCAAATTTCAGCATCATAGCTTGACATTTGTAAAAGTTACGCTGTACTGAGTACATCGATTTTTTACAAGTTTGAAAATGGCATCAACTGTGCATGAACGAGTTTGCATTAAATTTTGTGTAAAAAACGGATTTAACGGTCCGCAGACCTTGGAAATGTTGGAGAAGTGTTTGTTGGTGGCACGAACGCTTCAGAAGTGGTCGTGAGTCGGTCGAGGATGACGAACGCAGTGGCAGTCGAAAACCGATGAAAACATCGATAAAATCAAAGAAATGTTGGCCGAAAACCGCAAATTGAGAGCTGACAGAGGACCATCAGAGAGCTGACAGAGGACTTGAATATCGCTTATAGATCCGCTCAAGACATTCTGGTTAGTGGTTTGGGCCTCAGACGTGTCGCTGCAAAACTGGTGCCGAAATATTTCAATTTCATGCAAAAAAAGGACTGCGTTTAAATCGCAAAAGACATGATTTCCATGGGTTTTTTTTTCAAAAACTACACAAATACCATCCAGCAGCCTTTGAATTCACTTAATCTGGCTCCCTGCGACTTTTTCCTGTTCAACCGATTTAAAAAAACCGCTTCGCGGAACGCGTTACAGCACCCGAGAGGATGTCATGAAAAAATCGAAGACGGCTCTGATGGACATACCGAAAATTGAGTACCAGCGGTGTTTCGAGGATTGGATCAAGAGCTGGCGTAAGCGCGTTGCAGTCGATGGGGAGGACTTTGAAGGGGACCATATCGATTTTGATGAATAAACTTGTATTTTCAATTTTATGAATACAGTCCTAAAACTTTTTGATCAAGGCAGTATATGTATTATTTCAAAATAAGTATTTACATACTATTTTATTATCAATAAACACATTATTTATTTATTTGATATTGCACGTGATGCCACTGCTTCGAATGCAATTGAGATCTCCCCTGCATCATGCGTGTTAGTGCGGCCCCAGGGCAAGTACCTCACCATCTCGGTACCTCAGTACCTCGCTAACCGAGTATTCCACTTTACAATTGACACCGCGTGGCCTCTATTATTCAACAAAACATTCTCACACTGTAGTGTTATAACAAACAGATAATACCCTTCCATTCTATTATGTACAGATCAGATACATTCAGATACTTGAATCAGTTTGAAATGAAAGTGTTTTAAATATTATGAATTGCGAGATTCTTCGCTTTAGTCATATAATTATTTTTTAAACTCGGAACCACTGAGACAGTTCTCATGTGTACTAATTATTTATTCTTTTCAGCCTTTTTGATACGTATTGAACTCGCACCAGCGAACTTTACTCTCTACCAACTATACACGTTTAAATTTACGAGTAAGCAAAAAAAAACTGATTAGTAATTTCAATCAATAATAACCAGAAGAGACTAGAGGAAATAAGTAGAACTAGAGGAAATAATTTTTTTAAGGATGAGAAAGAGAAACAAATAAAAATAAGGATGAAAGGATATTTTAAAATCTCTCTTAAACGTAAATAAGGATGGTGGAAATCTGATAAATCTTGAAAACCCGGAATATACTCCTCACGGACACTTAATAAGGTATTTATTGCTTCATTAATTCAACTGTTTTCATAAAATTCGAGAGTAAATATTATGACTGCTTTAAAAAAAACAGATGACCGAATGTTAAAATAATTTAAACTTAAAGTTTTAATTTTTTTAAGGAAATATCAAAATTGTATTTAAGAAGCCGAGAGCATTCCAACTTTTCTTGATCTTTGTGTTTTAAATATTGAATAAAAGACCTATTAAATGTTATCTTGGTCTTTGTGTTTTAAATATTGAATAAAATACCTAATAAAATACCTACAAAAACAGTAACTATTAAATGATAAATGTCATTAATTTAAAATTATTAAATTTTATAATTTTGTTTTAAAACAAAATGAATAAACAAATAATAATAAGTTTAACAAAATCTTTGAAAATAGAGTTTTAAACGTGTGACCCCTGTCTTCCGACCCAGGAATTACGAATTCGATTTCCGTTGGTACTCGATTTTATTAAATAAGTGTTCAAGTCTAGATTTTGAATTATATACGAGTATTTTAAATCTTAACTGTTAGTTTGAAGATATTGCTATATTGTTATTGTATAAACTCGTCAAGTTACATTGTTTACAACATAAGCCTAATACAATTATAAATAAAAGCTTAATCAAAAAGATATTATTGTTTACAAAAAAATATACAAGTTAATAATGAGGAAAAACAATTGTCACAGAAAAAAATAATGAATTATAAAAATCGTCATTTTTAGAAGGGAACTTCCAGGAAAAAATGGAATTGAATTTTAATTTAAGATAAATTTTATTCTTTTGCCTTTTTGATGCGAAAGCTTTAACAAAAACAATCTTAATTCTTATTATTAGGCAATTTTAATTTTATTTATTTATTCTTTTATTTGCATGATACATTAAGCAAGTTTAGTGCTTTATAGTTTTTTTTTCTAGCGTCCTTAAGTTTGGTATCTAAACGGCGCAATATAAATTTATTGTCCTTTGAATATTATTCTTCCAACCGGCCAGCTTATCTTCGAAACGTTCAGTGGTTTTAATCCATTATAGATTTAAATAATTTTTTTTATTTCAAGTAAAATGTTCTGAAAAACATTTAATTCCAAACTATAAAAGTAGAACTAGAGGAAACGAACATGTTCAAGGATAAGGGAGGGAAACAAAGGAAAATTAGAATTCTCTTTTCAAAGTAAATAAGGATAGTTCACATCTGACAACTGTTGGAGGTTCGTTCCACAGCCGCACCGGGTGGATGGCAAATTATATTTAAAATGAGTTACGGTATGATGGTGTGTAAAAGAGTTTCTCATCGCCCGATCAAAGAAAACGTCCATGTTACGAAAGAAAGTGGAATTTTCCGCAAAGATATGAAGAAGAGTTAGGATAATTAAGCATGCAAAATAATGTATACCGAACTGAAGGTTTATTTACAGCCTGATTTTAAGCCATCGAAGCCTGTTCCGAAATTCGGACACGCCGTCATATTAAATATGAATCGAATGCTAATATTTTGGATTTCTTCCAACTTATCCAGTTCAAGGATTTGTAATTTTCGTTGCCATTGAAATAGCACACGTCACTCCAATCCAGTAATTAAAGTATGCGACACTGGAGCAGTAGTATTTGACTCAAAACAGGTAGAAAATAACGCATCCTGATAAGATAATCTAGGGAAGCAAATATTTTATGATATATATTATATATATATTTATTTTCGTATAAATTTCAAATTAAACAATTTTATATTTAGGTTTAATACATTAATTTATCTTATTTTGTGGACTAGGATATAACTGAATATTTTATAAAACCGTTGCATCTTTATAACTTGAACCTATTTTAAAAATGAGACAACTTAGGTGTAAACTTACCAATTTTTTGAATTCATTAGTCTCTTTTTTCGTGAGATTGTTATCTTCGTTCTGTTATCCAATTAGCACTATTTTAATGAGCTGCCTGGTGTTAAAATTTAGCAAAATTGTACCGATAAAATGCAAATTTTCTTCTCGGAACTGTCCGAAATGAATTACAATTATTATATTATCTTTTTTATATTATAATACGTTTATTTTCTAAATAATGAGAGCGTTGCATGTTTGATGTTAAACTTTATAACAAGCTTTCATAATACTGGGAGTAGTGTTAAGTGGCTGTATTGATATTAAGAGGATCGTACTGACTGATAAAAAAAATCTAAAATGAGGAGACTATGATAAAACTAGTTGAATAGATCTTCCGAAAAGGCAGTGTAATTCCCCAACTGAAATAATTGGTACTCAATTTCTTTTAAAAAAGGTTTTCAAATTGATTTTCATTTCTTCTTAACCGAGTGCACAATGCTGAGTGTTGTGATCCATTCCTTTGTCTCATTGCATCACCTGTCTCTATCCCTTCCGGTACTGGGCCATGTTGAATGTACAGCATGAAGATGGTCCTGTTAACTCCTTAATTTAATCCATCCATCTCCTAGAACACTTTCTACTTGCTCACCTTCTTTCAATTGTCGCAACGTAATCAACAGCTTCTCCAAACTTTTATAATTTTTTCTAGCAACAAAGGTATAGATTGTTTTCTGCATGTTATCGAAAGTCTTTGAATAATTTTCGATTTTCGGATGATAGAGAAGTTGGTACATCTGCCTTCAACAACACATCTAGACTAATATCATATTTCTTTCCGTCTTTATTTATCACTTTTCTTGTAAATACAATCTGGCGGGCTTATTACCAGGTGGCAATCTCTTCTAACCAACCAGACAAAAGTAAATAAAGCAAGTTGCATGACTGCATAAATAATTCAAATGACTATCCATCCCCACGAAATCCATAAACACATACGTCTTTCTCTTCATCTATGTATCCATTCCATAAAGCGCTTTGGAGGATACTGGAGACGTAACTAGATGGATTTTGATTCTTCTGTGTATAGACCGGTTAGTCCATGTCTTTGACAGACTTATGTATAGCACATTTAGCGATTTCAATTCGTTTTCGAATCTCTGCTTCACATCCTGCGTCCCTCGAAATAAAAACACCTTGATATATAAACTTGTTTTTGTCTTCGTAATCCCTCAGCGAGTCACTTTTAATCAGAGTGTCAAAGCAATTCACGATAAGGAGAATTGATTTGATGTATATTTGACATCTTTCTGGATATTAATTGATTTCGTATTTAAATTGTAGAAATCTAACTGAATGATGTAATACATCAATATGAAAAAAAAAACACAATTTCCTTAACTTTATGTGATAGCTCCTTTTTTATGAAACCATTTACCTATGTAGTTGATTTTTTTTCAAATACGAATTTAACATCTTTGGATTTTTGGAAGAGATGTCTGATACATTGCAATAATACCACCAGGTTGAACTACATACAAAGAAACTGTTATATACTACGAAACAATATGTGACGTTTCTTATATACAACAAGTTAGTTTGATGAAAAAATTAATGATTATAAAAAAAAACAATTTTCAATTCACTGTGTCTGTTTACAATATGTTGTATATGCAATAACGTAACTTAAAAAAACGTTTTAAATTCAGTGTAGGAATATATGTATGCAAAATTGTACAAATCACTTATTCGATTTTTTTAAAGTACGCTTTAGATTTGGTGAATATTATTACATTTAACAAAAACCTTAACTTGAAATAAAAAAAAATCACATTTTCATTTTTTTATTTGATTCACTATTCACACATTTTAACTATAGTTCGGAAATTCTAGGATGAGTCCTGTGACAGCTCACAAATTTGCCCCAATACAACCTTGTAACGATGTTCAGTAATTTTAATTTATTTATTTATTATTTTATTTATTATTACACATGACAAGAAATGTACACAATTTGAGAAAAAACAACAGGTAATTTGATTTGGACATATAATTTTAATGGATCTGGGTTTGTTGCCTTTCATTTGTCGTATCCCCAGTAAACTAGGCTTTTGCCTGTATCTCACTGAGGATATTTAGCATGAAAAAATAAATCGATACTTCTTTCCGATTTTTGATAACACAAAAAAACCCCGTTGTACGCTCTCATCAACCTGACAAACAGTGACACTCAACTACAACTGGAAA
>OX463859.1:22717352-22797828 GCA_949825065.1 Odontocerum albicorne | reverse complement strand
TGAGGCTATACCTATGTACAAATTTATTACTTAACTAATCTTAATTATATGTTATAATTTATGAACTTATTTAATCTTATTTTCCTACATATCATTTTATTTTATTTATTCAATCTTAATATATGAGATCTTAGAAATAATTAACACCTACATACTACTTATAACTAGATAACAATTCTTACACTAATTATTCAGCAAAAACAAGTCCACTCGTTCAGGCTACTTGTATTCCATCACATTCACTCAGACCTTGGTCGTCCCAGCTAATACTGAAGGTGGACTAGTCAGGCAACAGATAATGCTTCGGGAGCTTGTGCTTATAACGGAAGGGTAGGTCGGATTTACTCTCGTAAGCCCCCAGGGCAGCGACTAAGGGATTTCTGTGATTTTGTTGGCTTTTATAGAACTTCACGGTCCAAGCGAGAATGTGGTGTT
This sequence comes from Odontocerum albicorne, assembly GCA_949825065.1. Lineage (NCBI taxonomy): Eukaryota > Metazoa > Arthropoda > Insecta > Trichoptera > Odontoceridae > Odontocerum > Odontocerum albicorne. Next base: position 22,797,393 of record OX463859.1, on the reverse strand, counting down.
GTAGGGTTTCTTCTCGCTGTTCAGCGTGAAGTCGGGTAAGATTTGTTCTGGGATGGGTGTTAAAAGATATCTTGAATGCCTTGTTCTGCACTCTCTGGAGTTTCAGGTGATCCGTGTTGCTCACACTACCCCAAACGGGTGCAGCATAGGTCAAGATAGGACGAATAAGGGTTTTATAGAGGAGGAGCTTATTTTTGGGTGAAAGGAAGCTGCGTCGATGAAATATCGAACTGATAGCCCCTATGCCCTTGTGACCCTTCTGTCTGATGGTATTCAAATGGGTTTTCCACGTCAGTCGCCGGTCAAGGTGCAGGCCGAGGTATTTAACCACGTCCTGCCACTCAACCAGGCAACCACCGATGAATAAGGGCATCGATGGCACTCTTTCCTTGATTTTTCGGGAGAACATGATGGCCTCAGTTTTGGCGTCATTGATTTTGAGCCTCCAGTCCTGGTAGTATTTCTCAAGGATCTCAAGAGCAATCTGAAGACGGCGACCAGCTCGATCCACCTTGAGTGACGATGCGTAGCATGCCGCATCGTCAGCAAAGAGTGCGAGTTTACAGTTTGGGGGAGTAGGAATGTCGTGTGTGTAAATGTTAAATAGACATGGTCCAAGTATACTGCCTTGGGGGACACCCATAGGGATGGGCCTGGCGGATGACGTAGAATGATGAGTGGTGACTGTGAAACTTCTATTGGAAAGGTAGGATTGAAGTAGTTTCACGAGATAGAGTGGAGTGCCAGTGAGGAGAAGTTTGTGAAGAAGGCCATCATGCCAGACAGTATCAAAAGCCTTCTCAAGGTCCAGCAGTACCATGCCAGTACTTCTGTTCCTATTGAAGCCCATCGACACGTCTTCCACGACACGGGTAAGTTGCTGGACCGTGTTGTGTCTTGTTCTAAATCCAAATTGCTCATGAGGGAATGTATTATTGGATTCGTGATGGAACACTAGCCTTGAGGCAACCACTCTCTCAAGGATCTTGCCAAGACCTGGAAGAAGGCTGATGGGCCTGTAGCTAGTTGGATTTTCGGTAGGTTTATTTGGCTTGTGGATAGGAACAATGTTGGCTACTTTCCAAATACTCGGAAAATACCCATTAAGGAGTGAGGCATTTATTATTTTAGTAAGAAAAATCCTCGCTTTGAGTGGTAACTGTTTAAGAAGGCTATTGTGTATATTGTCGGGACCGGGTGCTTTTCGTGTTTTAAGTCTGTCAAGGATACGACCAATTTCGGACGGGGTGCAAAGTTGCACCTCGTTTTGGTTGGTCGGGGAGTAAGCAAAGCTGGTGAGAGTGTCCTCGACAGCTTTATTGACATCAACATTTCCAAGGTCGGAAGTGATTGAGTACGTATTCTCATAAGCGTCCGCCAAGGCATTAGCCTTGTCACTGCCAGAAACAGCCAACCCTGAGGCTGTGCGCAGAGGTGGTATGCTTTGAGACGAGCACTTGATACCCTTGACGACTCGCCAGAGAGTACCGTTACCCGGTTCTAGAGCTGCCAATTTTCTCTGCCATAGCTGGTTTTTAAGTAGGCGGATTTCTTTTTTGATTTCATCTTGGAGGACGTTTAGAAGTGTTTTGTCACGTTTGTCTAGTGTACGTCTGTAGGTCTGTCTTTGTTTGTTTTTTAGAGATATAAGGAGTTTGATATGAGGAGTAAGAGTTATTTTGTATGGAGTGACAATTTTGAGGGGAACATTTTCATCACGGGCATTATGGATGAAGGTGGAGATGGTATCTATCGCGGTATCAATGTCCTGTGGGCTCACCAGAGTTTCTGGTGATAGGCAGAGCTGGTTGTGGAGGTAGGCTTTGTAACCCTTCCAGTCAGCATTGGCGTAGTCGTACTGCTCCCTGAGGCTAGCAATCGGCCTCACTCCCAATGTGAAGTAGACTGGGAGGTGGTCTGACGAGAGAGCTTCTAGAGCAGTCAAGCCAGAGATGTTAGGGTAGTTTTTGACTACGGCAATGTCCAGTGTAGAAGGGCTACGGGGGTTGGTGAAACAGGTATGTTGATTTGGATAGAGTATTTGACAGTTGTGGTTTTCCATATAATTGTACAGCGTCGTTCCGTTCGGGTTAGCTCTCAAGCAGTTCCAGTAACGGTGCTTGGCATTGAAGTCCCCGGCCATGATGACCTTGGGCCCCAAGGCCAGCACTGCCTCGATGTCCTTTTCCAGAAGTGAACGATAGCCGGTACAATATGCTGCCACAATTGTGACTGTCTCCCTGTCAACCTTGAGGCTGATGGCAGTAGCCTCCAAGTTTGTCAGGGCGGGCGTGAGGAGTTGGGTATGATGGATAGTGTCTCGGATGAGGATCGCGGTGCCTCCACCTCTACCGGAAACGCGATCCGATCTATAGATGGTGAAGCCACCGGTGCCTCTCACACGAGATACAGGTTTTAACCAAGTTTCCGTTATAAGCACAATATCTATACCTGAATTGTTCACCAACAGCATCAGCTCCTCGATCTTCTGCTGCATGCTGTAAGCATTCCAGCAGAGCACTTTCATTCCAGAGAAACTCGTCATCACGCTTATCCTACGAGCTGCTCAATGATCTCGAGGTAGATCATAGTCTTCTCGAGCTTAGTGGTGCAAGAAGCGAGCCTGCTCCGGGCTCCGATGACAAGGCGCATGATGGCGAGTAACTCGCTCTCTCCGTTTGTGAACGTGTTAATCGGGGGCGGGGGCAGGGGCTGAGCACGAGGAGGGTGGAGTGTTTGAGTAGAAAGGGGGGCTATAGGAGAGGCTGGTAGGTGAGGTGGTGAGGCTGGAGTACCGCTGGCTACCTGGCTCCACGAGCGATGGTCCATCCGGGGAGCCGGTACGCTGCGTCTCTTATGTAGGCTGGATATGTATTGTTGGCGGCGGGGGCAACCACCATAGTTGGCCGGATGAGCACCCTCGCAGTTACAGCAGGCCGCAGGGGTGTCCCGCTCTTTCTTGGGGCAGTCGGTAGTGGCATGCGCCATCAGGCACTTCACGCATCGGACTGTGTGGTTACAGTTCGCCGATGCGTGGCCAAAGTTTTGACAGCGGTAGCACTGGGTGCCTACCCTGCCACCGTTCTTGTATTTCTCCAGGCGGACGCGACAGTAGTTAATCACTGTCACTTCCGTCCGAAGAGCCTCAATGTTTGTGGCATTTGGGAAGAGTACCGTATAGAGCGGGGCACCCTTGGTCTTCATCCTGAAAACTCGGAGAGGCTTGTACCCTTGGGCGGCCAGATCAGCCGCGATGTCCTCTACCGGGAGCTCTGGGAGGCCCCTGATGACGGATCGCTTGCTGCGCTCCACCTCCGCGGTGAACGTGTGGAAGGGTGCCTGGGTCTCTCTCAGGCCAGCCACGAGAGTTTTGTGGTCCTCCAGCGTTGAGCAGTTGACAGCTGCACGGTCTCTGCCTCTGTAGGAGAGCGTGATGCCCGCCTTTGTAAAAGATTTGGCCAGATTTATTATCTGGCCATGTGTTTTGTCCCCTAAGGTAATAATTACCGGTGGGATCTTCGAGGTAATCCTCTTTACTGGCGCTCGGAAGCCAGGTGTTCCAGGGGCGTCTCCGACCTCCGGAAGTGCCTCGAATCGGTTTTGGTTCGGTAGCGGTTGTGCCGGGACTGGAGTTGATTGTTTAGCTCCATTGCGTGGAGTGATCCACGCACTGGAGTTGCTGGTGCTGGTGTTTGCAGCTACACCAGGACAGGAGAGGGCGGAATTCTTCCTCATGGGGGTGGCACGTGACTTGGCGTCCATGATGCGGCTCGAGTTTGTTCCCGAGGATTTCGGGACTTTTGTTCTTAGAACCACCATGTGTGTTAACAGTTAAAAGTTAAGCACTAAAATTAACATTTCAAACGACATTTTAAATAATATAATAGAAAGAGTCCTCGTAAATACGAGAAATCATTTATATATTGGTGTCAACATAAGTTGTGTTCGTTTTTTCCAAATTTAAAAATGAGCACCAAAAGTACAACAAAATGGTAAATGTTATATATACGTCATTCGAAAGAAAATTTTCTGCTCCAAAAGATATTGTATTTGCTTTTACGTTACATATATTATTTTATTTGATTACAAGCCTTCAAAATGGAATGTCAAGTAGACGAAAGTGAACATTTTCGACACCTCCTTCTGTTCGCGTTCAATCGAAGGAATAAAGCTGCCAAAGCTACTCGCGATATTTGCGAAGTGTACGGTGAAGATTCTATGAATTTGTATTGTCACTCTATGAATTCTTCTCAATGCTCGCCTTTCTACAGCATTTATTTGGCTTCTTTTTTGCATTTTCCATGATTGTACTTTATACGATGAAATTATTATGCAACACTTTTTACTCCAAAATATAAAGAAAACTTATTTCAACAATTTACATTTCCATTTTGCAGACTTCTCTGACATAAGTTTTACTGATACTAATGGACTTGTCAAAATCTGATACAGTTTTTCTTTATACTTGTAAATCATTTTACAACATTTTATCTGTTATGCACGCGATTATCGTATTATTGCACGTAATCTTTTTTTACTTTGTTGTGCTGATTGCTCTAATTCAAAAAAATATTTTTATGTAGGTAATATGTAACAAAATACTTAGTAGTTTGCATGGAAAATGTAAGAAATTTGTATTTTTATGTCGTGCGCATTTATTTTTCGAAAATCGAAAATATTCTCCTTCTTTCCTTGATTTTTAATAAATCTGTATTCTTACCAAATTCATAAGCGTGATTGATTTTTTTTCTGGAAGTACAATTCTGAATTCACTCTATAAAATAGTTATGGTCCAGATTTTCCTCGTTTTTCTTACGTGCAGATATAAGGATATCCTTAATTTGGGTTATATCAAGGCGACTTTCAATCAAACAGTGACCAATTTTTATCCGTCATAGAATAAATACTTTACTTTTGAACACGTTTACTTTATGGAAACAGGAATTTATGGGAATTTTTACCTGCATAAACCTTAATAGTACATCGTTCATGCTTAAAAATAGTACTTAATAATTAAAAAAAAAAAGAGTAATGGATAAAATAGTTAATTTGATCTTCTTTTAGCATACACCGAGGACCATGAGAGATGGAGGCAGGTGGTGCGCCGAGTTCGAGACTAAGCGGAGGACCACGACGCACGATGAAGAAGAAGTAATATATGTTTGTACTGATAGTTGATATCCTTTATACCTGTTACACAGTTTAAGGTAGGAGATGACGTTCCCGGACTAGTTGGTAATACGATTGATTTTCTCCCGGGAGTTTTGGGTTCGATTCCCGATGTACTCAACAAAACAAATAAAAATATCTAGTAACAGTACTTCACGTGAGGTAATTTTATTAACTCGTGAAATGACGAACCATTTTTGTTCTTAGGTCGTATGGTGATAGATTGTCTTTTTTCAATCTTTAATCGCTTGAGGCTCGTAGACATGCTTTTGATCATTTATTTTTTTATAAAATATTGAATGGTCTTGTGGACTCACCTGCAACTCTGGAATGTATTGTTCCTTCTCGCTCTCTTAGAAGATCTCCTTTGTTCAGTGTAGCTACATTTAGAAGTTAATCACCTTCTTTAACCCAGTAATAAGAATGTGCAGGGAGTTTAACCCGGTAGCTGACTCAAATGCGGACATATTTAATTGGACACTGGCAGAGTTTAGGAGGATGGTGGCAGAATCGACTGAGGTATGGGTGTTTTCTTCTTCTTCATATATTGTATATAATCAGTACCATATACTGACATAATGGAACTATGCATGAGATGAATACTGCTAATTGGAACTTTAATCTTTAGTGTTATTAAAAAAATATGTGTTTTGCTTGGAAATTGTGATTAACTTCCCCTAAGTTTTCTTTTTTTATTAAAACAAAAATACAATACAATACGGTGGGACTACGCGCACTGAAAGAATACGTGATTTGTCAATATTAACTGAAAAATAAATTGCATAATGAATGTGAACTAAAAGCTGATGTGTTAAGTACGGCAAAGAAGATCACGTAAAGATGTTTGAATCCTTGATTTTATTTATAAATATTAGTAATTTCCGGTAATTAATACACAAAAAAATACTCTTCCTCAATATGTCCGAATCATCCTTTCGGATATATTCAAGTGTACCATACAAAAGGGAAAGATGATGAAGGAAGGAGAACCGTTGGTGGATACGAAGTTGATTCAAGGGTTGGGTTACATGGATATTGAATGATGTTATTAGGGATGATGGGAAGTTAAGGCTGATATTTAAGTACGATGAAGAAAAGGACTTCAAGATAATTTTTTCACAAGATACGAGTACTTGAGATATGCTGAAATTGTGATATACATAAATTGGAATGTGTATTAGGACAGTAAACGTTATTAAACAGAAAAGTTGTAAAAGTCGAGGAAAATACTATGTTTTGCATAAAAGAAATAAAAGGGCTAAAAATCAAAAAATAAAATTTGTGTTACAAATGGAAATAAAGGGTCTTTCAAATTGAGCTGTTTTTTAAAGTATTTTTTTTTAAATTCTTGAATAAAACACAATTTTCTTTGATTTCAAAAAACTTTTTATTGGTCATGGAAGTAAAGTGTATGACATTTATACACAAAAACAATATCCGCCAAATGATCACCTCTTGCAGCTCCACAAATGTCCACTCTTATGACAAAATTTTCGATGACGTTTTGGCATAATTTTTTCTAACTCACCAATAAATAACGCGAATAATTTCGTCCCTCAGCTCAGGATTGGGGATCATTCTTATAGACCTGGCGTTTCACGTAACCACAGAGAAAATTGTCCAATGTTGTCAGATCACATGATGTTGATGGCCAATTAATATCACCGTTTCCGGAGATTACAATACATAAAATAATTCAACAATTTGAACGCGTTGTTGTATTGTATACGACATTTTTTATAAATGTCCTACATTACACTTCTCAAATGTCACAAGATCCAGGCAAGTTCACGACGCCATCTGTGTTTTATCTGAGAATTAAAAAAAAACACTCAATTTGAAAGACCCTTTATTAAACGAGAGTCATTCAATTATTAAATTTGAATTACATTAACTAGCAAAAAAAAAGTCTTATGTTCGTACAATACAATAAGGAAGTGATTAGGCATAAATTTAAATTCAGGCAGATGTGTTGAGATAGATGAAGAAGAGTACTCTGAGGTTTGGGCACATGGAACGAATAAATGAATAAGATTTAAAAACACTCCAAATGTTAGTGTGAGGTGAGGAAGAGGAAGACTAAGGAGTGTGTGGTTGGATCAAGAGAATGATATTTTGAAAGAAGTCAGAAAAATCATAACAGTTGCATGAGAACGTGTAGGAATGCGGAAGAGGTAAAATATATGTGTAGATATAGTAAAGTCAGGACCCCTGTTCTCTCGGCCTACTCCAATAGGGAAATGGCGTGATTATATAAATGTATGTGTTATACAGATTTCGACCAATCTAAATCAAAATAAGTATTACATGAAAACCATGCTGACATCGTGAGTAACAATTGTTTTGTCAATGGCGTTACATTAAAACTAGATGTTGGGGGGTATCTAATAAGAGTTTATTAAACTGTAAAAGTTTTTTGTATTATTATGTTTCTTAATGTGGTGAGTTTTTGGAACAATGGATTAATGCAATCAGTGATGAATATTTTAGTTTGATAAAAAGGTGTTAAAAATGATCCTAGGCCCAAGACCAAGCAGTAGGACCATGGAGACATAGAAGCAGGAGATTTAAGCTTTGACTCATCAATTCTACCTTACAAGCACCACCAAATGTACATAAATAAGGATTCTGGGAAACTGTATTCTTCTTTCTAAGTGTTTAAATATAAATTGTTAAAATAAAATTGATGAAGATAATAAAATGCTTCCAAGTAAAAGTAATCCGAGAACTACCAGAGGTTTAAGCCAATCAAGTAGATGCTGAGCAACATATGTACTACGAGTACATGGGTCTAATGAGCTGACAATTAAGTACCTTGTATGAACAACATGGGTACTACGAGTACATGGGTCTAATGAGCTGACAATTAAGTACCTAGTATGTTTATCTCATTCAAGGTCTGTGAATGATTAGTCTTATTTTTTAATTCATTTAAGGACAGTTTAATATAGCGCCCTTTTGAGATCAAACTTTCCTCAACGTCGCTCCAATTCGGGACTCTAACGCATCACTATTAAGCAAATCCTGTCTGATGGCTATAACAATGTCCGAGCGAATCATGTATAACACTTTATTTGTGTACAATACATGCAGATAGGTGTTTCTGAGGCCTTAAGTGAAAACTAGAATAAAAATCTTTATTTTAAAGGCTGGGTTTCATCGGGAATTAAACCCGCAACCTCCAGGTCGGAAGACATGCATCTTACCAAGTAGGCTACGAAAGTCATCTCAATATATTTAGGTTCTTATTAATTATTAATTTTATTTATTTATTTATTTTAAACGGACGAACGACCTTTTCGTTACCTAATTAACAATTCAAAATAAAAATGATGAATCTTGTATAATGTTATGAGGTCTAGCATTGTTCTTCGATCTAACAAGGTTGAAGACTCATTACTTTAAATAGCACAGTCTAACTCAGCTCTTGACATTAGTTTGAGTCTCTTAAACGTTAAATCTTTCGCTGTATGCGTTAATTTTTTCAACAAAGACTGTAACGGGATAAACATATGATCGAACTATAATTCAGAAATATTTTAACTATAAAAATATTCAAAATTTTTCTTACAAGAGAGACTGCCTAAAGTATTTTTAGTAGAAAAATAAATAACTGTTCGTATTAGAGAAATACTCAAAATGGTTTTAACACGAAAAAATATTCAAAATTGTTCGTACTAGAGAGACAGCCAAAAGTATTTTTACTAGAAAAATTCAAAATTGTTCGTATTAGAGAAATACTCAAAATGGTTCTAACAAGAAAATATTAAAAATGGTTCTTAATAAAAATATATTCAGAATTGTTCTTACTAATAAAATGTTCAAAATTGTTCTCACTAGATTTTTAATGGTTTCAACGTAGTAAAGTCAGTACTTTAAGTGTGAATTTATGGTTTGACATTGATACAAAATTATAACCATATTTTGCCCTGAAAAACAAAAAGAGCATTAAAAGTTTCGCATTAGTGACTTTGATGTGGTGGTACAAAACATTCTATAAAAAAGTTACGTTTCGTTCAAATTTGACGTACTATTAGTATCTTTATTTAAGGGAGTCACATAGTTTAATCACATCACTTTAAAGTTTTGAGCGTAAGAGATCTGAGTGTAAATACAAATTATAAAAATTTCAAGTTAAAAATTTGTATGTAGTTTTAAGTCCAAACTATGAATTCAAGCCTTAGTCTTAGCATAGAGAACATGTGCTAGTTTATCTATATGCGAAACAAAGCTCAATCTCTTATCGAATATAACTCAGACGTCACGGACAAGTTCATCTGAAGCCTCGATGCCGGACTCGCTCTCCTATTGATGGAGGTGTATCTCGATTGTAACATAATGATGTTATTTTTGTTAATTTATTTTGATAAAGCTTGCATACACAGGTTCAACCCAATTACATACAAAGCTTAAAATAAATTATATACAGCAAAAGGAAAACAAATGCATAAAAAGCTTTAAAATACGTTATATACAGCAAAAATAATAAAAAAAAACAAGAAATATTAAAAAAAAAACAAATACAGTAAAAATATTTAAAAAAAAAACAAGAAATATTAGTTTAGCCGAAACCACTAACTTTCATTTTTAAGAAGACTCAAAATGCTTTCTTAAAAACATTTTTCGGGAATGTTAAAGATATCCGAGGCCTTGTTCAGTATCCGAGGCTTTATTTAAAAGATACAGCCCGTGTTAGTTCTACTTTTTGCCAATCTCAAAATATTAATATAACTGTACTTCATATAGTTGTCAGGAACATAAAACTTTCTCTTTCCCAACATAGTAGGATAAAGTGTAGTTCACATAAGCAGCTTAAATATATAAAAAATGAAATGAGCTTAGACCGTTCGATAGGTTCCCTCTGAGATTTATTTTCCATTCCATTGTTTTAAGATATATGTATTATTTCAAAATATGTATTTACATACTATTTTATTATCAATAAACACATTATTTATTAATTTGATATTGCACGTGATGCCACTGCTTCGAATGCAATTGAGATCTCCCCTGCATCATGCGTCTTAGTGCGGCCCCAGGGCAAGTACCTCACCATCTCGGTACCTCAGTACCTCGCTAACCGAGTATTCCACTTTACAATTTACACCGCGTGGCCTCTATTATTCAACAAAACATTCTCACACTGAAGTGTTATAACAAACAGATAATACCCTTCCATTCTATTATGTACAGATCAGATACATTCAGATACTTGAATCAGTTTGAAATGAAAGTGTTTTAAATATTATGAATTGCGAGATTCTTCGCTTTAGTCATATAATTATTTTTTAAACTCTGAACCACTGAGACAGTTCTCATGTGTACTAATTATTTATTCTTTTCAGCCTTTTTGATACGTATTGAACTCGCACCAGCGAACTTTACTCTCTAGATAGGCACTTTACCAACTATACACGTTTAAATTTACGAGTAAGAAAAAAAAAACTGATTAGTAATCTCAATCAATAATAACTAGAAGGGACTAGAGGAAATAAGTAGAACTAGAGGAAATCAATTTTTTTAAGGATGAGAAAAAGAAAGAAATGAAAATAAGGATGGAAGGATATTTTCAAATCTCTCTTAAACGTAAATAAGGATGGTGGAAATCTGATAAATCTTGGAAACCCGGAATATACTCCTCACGGACACTTAATAAGGTATTCATTGCTTCATTAATTCAACTGTTATCATAAAATTCGAGAGAAAATATTATGACTGCTTTAAAAAAAACAGATTACCGAATGTTAAAATAATTTAATCTTAAAGTTTTAAATTTTTTAAGGAAATTTCAAAATCGTATTTAAGAAGCCGAGAGCATTCCAACTTTTCTTGATCTTTGTGTTTTAAATATAGAATAAAAGACCTATAAAATATTTAAAACATGTTTCGTATTGTAGAAGTAAAAAAAAACGTAACTGTTAAATGACAAATGTCATTACTTTAAAATTATAACATTTTATAATTATGTTTTAAAACAAAATGAATAAACAAATAATAATAAGTTTAACAAAATCTTTGAAATATGACACAAAAAATTGACTTTTAAAAAGTATTTCGTGTGACACCTGTCTAGATTTCGAATTATATATTTTAAATCTTAACTTTTAGTTGGAAGATACTGCTATATTGTTATAAACTTGCCAAGTTACACTGTTTACAACATAAGCCTATTACAATTATAAAATAAAAGCTTAAACAAAAAGATTTTCTTGTTTACAAAAAATATACGAGTTGATAATGAGGAAAAACAATTGTCACAGAAAAAAAATTATGAATTATAAAAATCGTCATAACTAGAAGGGAACTTCCAGGAAAAAATGGAATTGAATTTTAATTTAAGATAAATTTTATTCTTTTGCCTTTTTGATGTGAAAACCTTAACAAAAACAATCTCAATTCTTATTATAAAGCTATTTTAATTTTATTTATTTATTCTTTTATTTGCATGGTACACTTAGCAAGTTTAGTGCTTTATAGTTTTTTTTCTAGCGTCCTTAAGTTTGGTATCTAAACGGCGCAATATAAATGTATTGTCCTTTGAATATTATTCTTCCAACCAGCCAGCTTATCTTCGAAACGTTCAGTTGTTTTAATCCATTATAGATTTAAATTATTTTTTTATTTCAAGTAAAAGGTTCTAAAACAATATTTAATTCCAAACTATAAAAGTAGAACTAGAAGAAACGAACATGTTCAAGGATAAGGGAGGGAAACAAAGAAAAAATAGAATTCTCTTTTCAAAGTAAATAAGGATAGTTTATTCCTGACAACTCTTGGAGTTTCGTTCCACAGCCGCACCGGGTGGATGGCAAATTATATTTAAAATGAGTTACGGTATGATGGTGTGTAAAAGAGTTTCTCATCGCCCGATCAAAGAAAACGTCCATGTTACGAAAGAAAGTGGAATTTTCCGCAAAGATATGAAGAAGAGTTAGGATAATTAAGCATGCAAAATAATGTATACCGAACTGAAGGTTTATTTGCAGCCTGATTTTAAGCCATCGAAGCCTGTTCCGAAATTCGGACACGCCGTCATATTAAATATGAATCGAATGCTAATATTTTGGATTCCTTCCAACTTATCCAGTTCAAGGATTTGTAATTTTCGTTGCCATTGAAATAGCACACGTCACTCCAATCCAGTAATTAAAGTATGCGACACTGGAGCAGTAGTATTTGACTCAAAACAGGTAGAAAATAACGCATCCTGATAAGATAATCTAGGGAAGCAAATATTTTATGATATATATATATTTATTTTCGTATAAATTTCAAATTAAACAATTTTATATTTAGGTTTAATACATTAATTTATCTTATTTTGTGGACTAGGATATAACTGAATATTTTATAAAACCGTTGCATCTTTATAACTTGAACCTATTTTAAAAATGAGACAACTTAGGTGTAAACTTACCAATTTTTTGAATTCATTAGTCTCTTTTTTCGTGAGATTGTTATCTTCGTTCTGTTATCCAATTAGCACTATTTTAATGAGCTGCCTGGTGTTAAAATTTAGCAAAATTGTACCGATAAAATGCAAATTTTCTTCTCGGAACTGTCCGAAATGAATTACAATTATTATATTATCTTTTTTATATTATAATACGTTTATTTTCTAAATAATGAGAGCGTTGCATGTTTGATGTTAAACTTTATAACAAGCTTTCATAATACTGGGAGTAGTGTTAAGTGGCTGTATTGATATTAAGAGGATCGTACTGACTGATAAAAAAAATCTAAAATGAGGAGACTATGATAAAACTAGTTGAATAGATCTTCCGAAAAGGCAGTGTAATTCCCCAACTGAAATAATTGGTACCCAATTTCTTTTAAAAATGGTTTTCAAATTGATTTTCATTTCTTCTTAACCGAGTGCGCAATGCTGAGTGTTGTGATCCATTCCTTTGTCTCATTGCATCACCTGTCTCTATCCCTTCCGGTACTGGGCCATGTTGAATGTACAGCATGAAGATGGTCCTGTTAACTCCTTTATTTAATCCATCCATCTCCTAGAACACTTTCTACTTGCTCACCTTCTTTCAATTGTCGCAACGTAATCAACAGCTTCTCCAAACTTTTATAATTTTTTCTAGCAACAAAGGTATAGATTGTTTTCTGCATGTTATCGAAAGTCTTTGAATAATTTTCGATTTTCGGATGATAGAGAAGTCTGCCTTCAACAACACATCTAGACTAATATCATATTTCTTTCCGTCTTTATTTATCACTTTTCTTGTAAATACAATCTGGCGGGCTTATTACCAGGTGGCAATCTCTTCTAACCAACCAGACAAAAGTAAATAAAGCAAGTTGCATGACTGCATAAATAATTCAAATGACTATCCATCCCCACGAAATCCATAAACACATACGTCTTTCTCTTCATCTATGTATCCATTCCATAAAGCGCTTTGGAGGATACTGGAGACGTAACTAGATGGATTTTGATTTTTCTGTGTATAGACCGGTTAGTCCATGTCTTTGTCAGACTTATGTATAGCAGATTTAGCGATTTCAATTCGTTTTCGAATCTCTGCTTCACATCCTGCGTCCCTCGAAATAAAAACACCTTGATATATAAACTTGTTTTTGTCTTCGTAATCCCTCAGCGAGTCACTTCTAATCAGAGTGTCAAAGCAATTCACGATAAGGAGAATTGATTTGATGTATATTTGACATCTTTCTGGATATTAATTGATTTCGTATTTAAATTGTAGAAATCTAACTGAATGATGTAATACATCAATATGAAAAAAAAAACACAATTTCCTTAACTTTATGTGATAGCTCCTTTTTTATGAAAGCATTTACCTCTGTAGTTGATTTTTTTTCAAATACGATTTAACATCTTTGGATTTTTGAAAGAGATTTCTGATATATTGCAATAAGACCACCAGGTTGAACTACATACAAAGAAACTGTTATATACTACGAAACAATATGTGACGTTTCTTATATACAATAAGTTAGTTTGATGAAAAAATTAATGATTATAAAAAAAAAACAATTTTCAATTCACTGTGTCTGTTTACAATATGTTATATATGCAATAACGTAACTTAAAAAAACGTTTTAAATTCAGTGTAGGAATATATGTATGCAAAATTGTACAAATCACTTATTCGATTTTTTTAAAGTACGCTTTAGATTTGGTGAATAATATTACATTTAACAAAAACCTTAACTTGAAATAAAAAAAAATGCACATTTTCAGTTTTTCATTTGATTCACTATTCACACATTTTAATTATAGTTCGGAAATTCTAGGATGAGTCCTGTGACAGCTCACAAATTTGCCCCAATACAACCTTGTAACGATGTTCAGTAATTTTAATTTATTTATTTATTAGTTTATTTATTATTACACATGACAAGAAATGTACAGAATTTGAGAAAAAACAACAGGTAATTTGATTTGGACGTATAATTTTAATGGATCTGGGTTTGTTGCCTTTCATTTGTCGTATCCCCAGTAAACTAGTCTTTTGCCTGTATCTCACTGAGGATATTTAGCATGAAAAAATAAATCGATACTTCTTTCCGATTTTTGATAACACAAAAAAACCCGTTGCACGCTCTCATCAACCTGACAAACAGTGACACTCAACTACAACTGGAAACATCTTGCGAAACTCAACTCCTCACACATTATCACTCCAGAAAGACCAAAAATATTCATCCCACAATATACCGCACACAATCATAAGAATAAAAATCAAAACAAATTCAAAACAAAAAAAAAAAGAAGAAAAAAAGAAAAACACAGAAACACAAATACAAAAACATCCAAAATTAAAACAACAAGAAGAGACAGACCCACACTCACGAGCTCACATAAATCCTTTCTACTCGTCATTCATCCTGAAAGCCCAAGTACTCAAAATCCTGTCGCAATAACAACCACGCTCCGACTGACTGTCTAAATGGTTTTCTTACCTTTACTTTTATTGAAGTCGGCACGCCATTGTATGTAATGGGAGCCAAATAAGCATATTGCCTATTATTTTATTAACTTTAATATAAGCATCAATTCTAATAAATAGCAAGTTATTTCTGTAAATACATTACATAAGGTTGTATTGGGGCAAATTTGTGAGCTGTCACAGGACTCATCCTAGAATTTCCGAATTATAGTTACGCAAATAATTGATCAAATATCGATTGTTACATTTTTGTAACTTAATCAGTTGAAGCTTTAAATTGTCATTTTTCAAATAAGTTTTTTATATTGACTCATAATGGCATAACGCTTTAATTTGGTGGCACAAATCCCCCTAATTTGTGTGAAAAGAATATTAAAAAAAAAAATGTTTTTTGCAAAGGTCTTTTTTAACAGGTTATTGTTGCTAATATATGCAAAAATTTAATTATTTCTCATATAAATCGCGAAATGAGCCCAAATTTCACTGGAGTCAAATGCAAGATGCGTGAAAATATTTAAATTAAGATATTCAGCGCGAATCTCATCGCTGATTATATTATATTACCCGACACAGATTCCGAACCGATGACCAGTCATATGAATGCATTGTAAATGCAGCCATGCACACCCGTTTGTCCGTTATAGAAACAAGTCCATTTACTTTATTTAATTAAAAAAAAATACCCCTAAAACATTATCATATTTGAATTTCTTGTTTCAGGTCAGATTTCCAACCACGATATTATCTACCTGGTTAGTAAATACATATATTCCACCACGCCCTTTCCCTTTCGGGGTAGTCAAAGGGGCCAGGACGTCAAACTTTCTCATGTTTGAACACATCTTTTGCGAGTCTTTATCCGTTCTCATAAAACTCCTACAAATTCTCTGACTTCTTTTTTATTTATCGTTAAACTTTAAAATAATGTTTTCCAGCCAACTAGACAAAGGTAACTAAATGAAGTTACATGATCGCAAAAACTTGGAACAATGTACATAATAAAAAGAAAAAAAAGAGATACAATCAATCAAAGGGATAATAGAAAGGTGGGGAGAAGATATGAAAATCGAAAATTTCTTAAATTTCCTTTTTTTTCAAAATATTTCAAGTATTCATCAACACGCCTTCCACTCATATTTGCACTGTACATTTTTTTTGATAGTCCTTCTTCATTCATACTTTATACACGCTCTAAATATCTGTGTTCTTTTTCTTTCAACTTAACATCAGATTTAAGTTGACATTAAACCGTTGCCAATCCATTCCGTGTTCTGTCATACGTGTATTTACACTAGTTAACAACTTTTAACTTTTTGTCAGTCACAGAAGGTAAACAAGCTGATTTTTTTTAAATCGACCCTGTTTATTACGAAAATTGCAGCGAAAATTTTGTAACATGTAACATTTTCGTGTGACAGAAGGGGGAGTGTTTTAATAAAATAAATACGTTTTTGCGCACTTCAAAAGACGTAATTACAACAATGAAAATAAATAAATTCATGAAATACAAAATTTAGACACAAAATAGAATGTTGTTACATAGGAAAATAATAAGGCAGAATAAAAAACAATTACTTTATAAAAAAATTACCTATATATACAATTTTTTGTTTAAAAGTAGCTTTTTTTTATAAATTTGATCGAGTTAAAACAATTTTTTTTAGAGATTGTTTATGAAATTGAATGAAAACTCAAATAAGATAACTTAGGAGCCCCTATATAACAGTAAACAGCTATATAAAGATTACTAGCAACATTTTTTTGTTAAAATATGAAATACTTACAGATACTTTTTCCTGTTGTACTTTGTGTCACCTTCTCTAAAACAAAAACCAACAGTGTTGATATTGTTGTTCCCTTCTGTGAATATTCTGATGAAATCTTTCCCCTTGTTCATCATTTACAGTTCCTAAGTTCTCTGGTGAAAAATGCAGATGGGAATGCAGGAAGTGTATTTTCAGTGACATTTTACATCCTAGCTTCTAGTAACTATGTATGAGTTCCTGTACAAGCTGTTTATTTTATTATTACCTAGGAAATAAGCAGCTTTATTATTACCTAGGAAACCACTAACAACTCTTCTGAAGGCTTTCCAAGCTTCTAGGTCTTCAACACTTAATTTTTTTTCGAACTTTTCATCTTTCAAAAGTTTCAGTTCAGTCAAAAACAAATTTCAGTTCAGTCAAAAACTAATTTCAGGTGTTTTCTCTTAAAAGGTACGTGATGGAACATTTTCAAGTTCATATTCGTTATCAGCACACAATGACTGTTTTTACCCTTGTTACAAAAACTTTGTTAACTAGTGTTATCATCTGGTGTATTTTCTCTCAGTACACGCATGCCTATAGCATGTATTTGGTTCCTTTCAGTCCTTTTCCACGTCCACGTTTCTCTCCTATATCAAAGCTGACACTCTAATACTGTTGTGAATTATATAGTTTTCTTCATATATAATTTATTTATTGTCATATTTATGTTCAATGTTATTTGAATCTTCGAAGTAAAATTATTTTAAAACTAGTCCAGCTCTTGAAACAACGTCCTGTATACAAACGATTTTCCTAACATAAATTACACGAAAACGTACAAAGTGTATCAACTTGCCGGCAACATGAATATATCTTAAAAGTTGATCAAACTACTGTTTGATAGCTAAAAAGATGCTGCATACATGAAGGTACGAGTACATGTAAAAATACACATTTATTCCTGGTTATATATATAGTAAACGTGTTTAAATGTATATTATCCTTTCCATGTAAGATGAGAACCAGCTTTTTTAGCAGATGATGATAATATTAATGACGCGTAATAATTTTACTCAAACTTGAACAAAGTTTTGTGTGTTTTAAATTAACATATGTACGAGTATGCTAGAAAACTAACAGAGAGTAAGTAAATGTTGAACTAAAAAAAGTAAACATTATGTTTATTAAGAAAATTTGCAAATATTCAAAGTAAACTTTCATTATCATATTGTGGTATTATGCTAAGTTTTGTAAATTTCTAAGAGTAATATATTTGGAATAAACAATACATAAATCGTAAGTTGTTTTATCAAACACAGTTTATTGACTTTTTTGTGCACCCCTGATGATGAGGTGAAATCCTTGAAACCGATAGGGTTATACCGTTACAAAAATTGGAATAAACAGTGTTTGATAAAAACAAATTACAACGTCTTTAAACCTCCATAATGTTAATGCCTTAACTGTAAACAATATAATATATAAGTTGTCATAAATATTTATATAACGCGTAATTTAACGTACATGCACATCTTGAATGGATCTAGGTTTGTTCTTTAGATTTGTCGTGTACCAAGGTAACTAGGCTTTGCATATATCTTACTAAGAACATATAACATGAAAAATAGATTGATATTTCTTTCCGATTTTTGATTATACAATGCCCCGTTGCATACTCTCATCAAATCGATAAACAGTGACATTCAATTACATATGTGTATATCATGCGAATCAAACCCCTCACACGTCATAACTCCAGACAGACTAAAAAGTTCATCCCATAATGTGTCGCGCAGTCATAAAAAAACACCACACTCAAGAGTTCGCACAAACTTTTGCTACAAGTCGTTCCTCCTACAAACCCAAGTATTCATCTCCTGTCGCAATAACAACCTCGCTCCGATCGACCGCCTTCATGTTTGCCCCCCTTTACCTTTATTGGATTCGGCACCCCCTTGTATGTCATTGGAGTCAAATAGGCATATTGCCTTTGGGCAAAAGATGTTCTATATCTAGGGATAGTAAACATTTGATCAGTGGCCAATATAATCATCATTATTCTCTATTTCGTTTGAGGTAAATATATAATGTAAGACGAAAATTTTTCTTTTCTTATGAAATAATTCAAACATATTGTATTGGTTTATTAAGGCGACAATAACTCAATTCCTATTTGTACATGGAAAAAATGATATCAGAAACGTTTCCATAAATATACTACTATACTATACGTGAATACTATACTATACTATACTATACTATACTATACTATACTATACTATACTATACTATACTATACTATACTATACTATACTATACTATACTATACTATACTATACTATACTATACTATACTATACTATACTATACTATACTATACTATACTATACTATACTATACTATACTATACTATACTATACTATACTATACTATACTATACTATACTATACTATACTATACTATACTATACTATACTATACTATACTATACTATACTATACTATACTATACTATACTATACTATACTATACTATACTATACTATACTATACTATACTATACTATACTATACTATACTATACTATACTATACTATATTCACCTAGTATTCACGTTGTTTCGTTTGATGTTTTTGAGGCATAAGATTTTCAATTGTTTCATCTTATAATCACTAGATGAAAGATAATTAGAATTAAAAATGAATATTTATATTTTCCACTCAGAAAACAAAATAAATATTGTTACTGCAACAGAACTGACTGATGATGAAACCAAATATATATATCAAAAGCTCTAATTGAGATACGTGTTTAGAATACCAGATAATTGTAAAATGGATAAAAAGTTCCGATTCAGATGTACGAGTATAATATAAAGAATACCAGATGACCGTAAAACGGGCAAAAGTTCCAGTTGGGATAAGAGTGAAGAATGTCACAACTTTTTATTCTTTCTTTTCATACTCCTGTAGCGACCGTGCGTGCGGTCACTGAACCCACCAAGGCGACCCTTGCCCGCGCGGTCATTGAAATCGCAAGTGGCAAGTGCAAGACGGCGCCGGGCGAAGTTCGCCCGCGCGGTCATTTAACTCACTAGTAGCGAAGAGCGAGACACCGATATATCTCTTGCCTCTCCTGCAGATCGTAGTATGAAATATATATACAATAGAACGTGCCACAATAAACATGTGTCCAGCGGAAGCGAGACAGCGACATGTTCTGCGCCGTTCTATACATTATAAATACAGACCCTTACAATAAACTTTCTCTTTACTTATTCCAATCTCGACGACTTTCATTCAAAGAACCAACATCCTTCTATGCGAAACACAAGTCCCTAAACTCGTATATTGAATTATTTGGAGAGATTTGGAAATATTTGGTTGCATGTCATCTTAAATTTCTACCTACTGGTTTTACTTTTTTTTCTTTCTCTGTGTGATAAACGAAATAACTTTAACCCAATAATTGGTATTAGTATACGTTATTCTTTTCAATCATAAAAAGTTAACTGTATAAACTGTTTAAAATACAATATGTATCCTCTTTATTTTTATATCTTAGTTTTTCCACTGATTTTATATAAGCTTTATTTTGACATCATCCTGAGGATGAAGATTGCAACGCTTGAGAAACGTTGTCTATCACTGAAGTTAATTCAATTTAAATATGTTAAACTAGTCGAAGCTAAGTGTTCACAGAGCTCATATCTAGGATTAAGACAACAGTATTCATCCATAGAAGTTTTAAAATTTAAAAAATCCTTTAAATGGTCAACGTTGGTTGTTTATAACAAATATTAGTCTGTAAAGACATAATATGCTCCAGATATTTCATAAAATAAGAACACAAGTATTATTTAAAGTCAATTTAGAGGAAAATCTTACTTAAACTTCAATCGATCGATCGGAAGTTCAACATAACATGGAACCAATCAAGGCTAAGAAATTCGGTCAAATCGAAGTAGATAAACAAAACACAGTGTGTGACCTTGTTATAAAGCTCTTGTGATCAGTCAAATTTATTCAAGTTTCCGTTAGAAACAGCCATTTAATAAAATACCAACGCAGGTAACCGCCTTAGTTTCTAAACCAATCAATTATTTGAATTAATGCTGGTTAACTGAGTCACTGTCCAAAATAAAAGCTTTATCTCCAAAATACATCAAGTCCAGAGAGATGCTGAAGTAAACTTTTCTATAAATCAACGGGCGTTCAGATATTTCATCAGATAGATACAGATTTGAAACTTATACGTTCGGTTAGTGATTTATTTTCTTTGTTTATTTGCTAGCAGAATGCTTAAATAAAATTAATCTAATTCACAAATATGGAAGAGTGTAAAGCCTTTATTTTAGAAGTATATACGACAACGTTTATGGACATGGCAGAAGCGAAAGATAAAAATAAAAATAATAATAAAATGACAATTTGTATTATTTCGAGAGCCAACTCATTTTAAGGGCGCTCTGACTCATGATTCAAACGCACTATTATTGAAAGATTTAAAAAAAATACAAAACAAATACATACTCGTACATATATAACATATATAAGATTATTACTTTTGCGGACGACACGGTTCTTCTATTCGAGGGCCGAACATGGGATGATGTATTCTTAAAGGCTAACGAAGAATTACGTGTAGTTAAAGAATGGATGGACTCAAATTAATTGACTATAAATTCCCAAAAAACTAAATACATCACATTTAGCATATCTACAAGAACTCAAGCACCTACAAATAAATACATAACACTGCACACTTGTTCACTCATGGCTGACTGTAGTTGTGTTTCCTTGGAAAGGGTTGATAGTATAAAGTACCTTGGAGTTTATGTTGATCAGTTCGTTCGTTGGGAGGTCCATATTAATACTTTGAGCGCAAAAATCAGAAAACTAGGATACATATTCCGTATGATTCGAAATGTGCTCAGTGAAAATATCCTAAAAAAGTATATACTTCGCCTTATGTCAGTCAGCACTTTCTTACGGTATATCAGTTTGGGGGGGATGCACTTTAACCCAAAAACACATATTGCAGGTTTCCCAAAAATTGATTGTGAAAATAATGAATAAACTTCCTGCTCGGTATCCCACGGCGAAGCTTTTTAGAGAGAATCAGGTCCTGAACATAGCTAATTTACATCTCAAATCCATTCTCTGGCACTACCATCGAGAGGAAGGGAAGATGCAGACTCAGCAGACACACATGACACGCATGGCAACTAATGAAATGTTCACTATCCCTAGAGTTAAAACCTCCTTTGCCCAAACGCAATATGCTTATTTGGCTCCCATTACATACAATGGCGTGCCGATTTCAATAAAGGTAAAGGTAGGAAAACCATTTAGACAGTCGATCGGAGCGTGGTTGTTATTGCGACAGGATTTTGAGTACTTGGGCTTTCAGGATGAATGACGAGTGGAAGGGATTTATGTGAGCTCGTGAGTGTGGGTTTCTTCTTGTTGTTTTAATTTTGATTGTTTTTGTATTATGTATATTTGTGTTTCTGTGTATTTTTTTTTGTTTTAATTTTGTTTTGATTTTAATTTTTATTCTTATGATTGTGTGCGGTATAGTGTGGGATGAATATTTTTGGTCTTTCTGGAATGATGATGTGTGAGGAGTTGAATTTCGCAAGATGTTTCCAGTTGTAGTTGAGTGTCACTGTTTGTCAGGTTGATGAGAGCGTTCAAAGGGGTTTTGTTGTTGTGTAATCAAAAATCGGAAAGAAGTATCGATTTATTTTTTCATGCTAAATATCCTCAGTGAGATACAGGCAAAAGCCTAGTTTACTGGGGATACGATAAATGAAAGGCAACAAACCCAGATCCATTAAAATTGTATGTCCAAATCAAATTATCTGTTGTTTTTCTTAAATTGTGTATATTTCTTGTCATGTGTAATAATAAATAAATAAATAAAATACACATAAACACTGAATAAAACGATACGAAGGTTTTTACTAAGATAAGTTACTACCTAGCATCTGCATATGTTCAGAAAAAACATATTTGGTAAGAAAACCACAAAGGTTCCCAAGGGAAGACGAACTACAAAGAAACCTTTGTAGATCTTTCGATATCTGATAGTAATATATTCGGCTTTAGGTTCAGTGTAGTATACTGTGTGTCTTCATATAATATCATAACTTTTGATAAGACCTCCAAAAAAGACAAAGTGCTGCCAAAAGCTGTTCATGCCACCCATATCTCTAATACTAAGAGGCAGACCATACCACGTCACAGGTTAAGGGATCTCCAGGAGGTGAATGTTATACATGATAGTCTTGATTCCTACTACACCACTTCTCCTAGTAACATGATCTGCCCACTTGTGCAAGTGATTTAAAAATTGCGATTTTTCTATTATTTTCAGTATTTTTGGTTTTATCGGTAAAATATTTTTACCTTACTTGGAAACACAAATATTATAAAGGATGACGCCATATTCAATAATGTTTTATAACCGTTCAGTATGGTCGAATATCCATGTTTACCATAAAACGTGTTGCGTCAAGTTACCAAAACTCAAATATTATTCTGAAATGCACACTTCAACATGTTCTAACTTGTTTTAGAGAGTGAAATTTTTATGGAATTTTAATGTTTAGTAGATATCAATAGACTTCCATTTTAATATTGTGGATCAACACAAAAATAATGTTCAATTCTTATTCAACTTGGAATGAATTTATAATGCAAAATGAGTCAGCTGGTATTCACAAACACACTAGATACAATTCATAAAATGCGTAGGATTTACTCAATGTCATTCTATAGTATTGGAGGGAAAGTTTTACTGCATGCAATATTAGATGCATACATTAAATTAAATTATGAATGTCTAAAAAAATGGGAGGTTATTGGTTTAATATTAAAGTGAGTTTTTGTCGTTTTATTATAAATTTTTCAGCCGATTCCTTATTAATTAAGCTTAATTGATTTTGTCTCGCTTCAATTTTATAATATTTCTTGAAGATCGATGTTGGATGGATGTTTGATATTTTATTAAATCAGTTTTTGGAAATGAACTTTACATCCGTTTTTGTTTTTTCTTTTTCTTCTAAAATTGATATATTTACCATTGTAGAAATTTGAATATATCTTATTGATTTTCAAAATGTTGAGTTTATTCTGACCCCTAAAATCTTGTCTTATGTCTGACTGGCGAATAATTTACTTGATTGTAATTTATTTTATCAAACATTGTTTATTCTCCTTTTTGGTGCTCCCCTGAAGCACAGTCTTGTTGGTGCTCCCCTGAAGATGAGGTGAAAGCCTTGAAACCGGTAGGGTTATACCATTACAAAAAAGTGGAATAAACAGTGTTTGATAAAAATAAATTACAATGTCTTTAAACGTCCAAAACGTTAATTTCTTAACTATAAACAATATAATAATTTACTTGAATTTATTATTTAAATTTTATGTAATTATACGGATTAAAGGAACTTATTGTATAGTAAATCTAAATTGAAACCAATGTAATACGAATTGATCAAAATAAATACCATCTCGCCATTTTCCTGTCGGGGAAGGTAGAGGGAACTGAGCGTCAGAATTTCCTACACTTCCTCACGACCTACATCCTTGTCCACATTCGTACAACTTCTACGACTTCTATGACCTTATACGTTTCCTTCCTTCAAAATATCATTCACTTGATCCAACCATACTTTTCTTGGTCCTCCTCTCACACACGTTTCACTCAAATTTGCACTATATATTTGTTGTGTTAATTTTTCTTGTTTCATTCGTTCCACATACCCAAACCCTCTCTAGAAATAAAAAAGGCGTTATTCATGAAAAACCCCATTGCTCCCGGCCTCTCTAATATTATTAAACCTTAGTAAAAAAAAGACTCCTGTACAATCAATATGATTTTAATTTTCTGTAGTTTTTATTTTGGAAGGCCTTAAGTCAGTGTGGTCCCTTGTGGCGTCAATGAAACTTGGAAAGCCTTAAATTATTGTGGTCTCCTATGCGTCAATGTAACTATAAGTTTTTTAAATATATAGTATTGTACTGTATTAAACTTTCGTTATATACACTACAACCTAACGGATTTATTACCATGGGGTAATTTCTTCCTAATATTTATCTAAGAGATGTTTAAGTGACCATAAGTAAAAATAAAACTCAAACCTTTACATACTATAAATAGAAAAAAAACATTGAGAAAAAAAACATTGAGATTCGTGTATCTTATCTTCACATTGGATGTGTGATATCTTATCTTCACATTGGAGATTTAAACTATTATTTTTCACATAATTTTTTTGTAACTTGGTGAAAACGAAAACTGGTTGGTTGAAAGATATTGCTGTATGGGAAAGAAGATCAATTCATAAAAGAGAAGTTATGCTTTAAATGAAATAACTGATAAATAATTTCTTCATGCGATAATACTCATCAACGAAGAAATCACGATATCAAAAATTATTTTAAATAGTTCTCAACTTTATATATTTTGATCTGTATATAATTTTAATGCTTAAAAAATACCCTGGTATTTTTAGCTAGAAATGACGATGAAAATGAATACTTTGACCCTTTATAAATTTGTAACAAACTGAAATGAAAAATTAAGTAAGATAATTTCATTCTGTATTTATGATTACGTAAGTAAACACATTAATATTTCTTCTGCGTTGTGACCTCAATGCTGTGGAACGTGACCCACACTGGAATTTTTGTGTATATTATCTTGCGCATTCTTCTTCAGTTCATCCGGCATTAGGTTGTCCACAGAGCCTGTGGCAAAGGCAAACTCGTATCAATCTTCATCTATTTCCTTCAGCCCATACCACTCATCTACCTTTTCAAGTGATGGATAGCTTGGAGCTATTTTGCTGGTAACAATGAGTTTTTTCATACACTCTTAGCGCAAAATGTTATCGAAGATTTAAAAAATGCGTTGACTACATAATGTTGATAGCCTCTTCGCAATGTTAAGTTTTCCTAGTATAGAGCCATTTATTCATCGTGCGTTTATGAAGCACCTAAAATCTTTATCGTATAAATTTTAGAGACACAGAGGAATATTGATAAAATAAGGGTATGCATATGATGTATTTTCAATTCTCGAGAGATACTCTTTTTCATCCGATAAGATCGAGCTTTAACATAGTACTCGTCGCAATATATATTCTTTGTTTGATATCAGTTCCACAAAGTGTTTTCCATAATTATATCCGAAAAGATCGAGCTTTAACATAGTACTCGTCGCAATATATATTCTTTGTTCGATATCAGTTCTACATAGTGTTTTCCATAATTATATCCGATAAGATCGAGCTTTAACATAGTACTCGTCGTAATATATATTCTTTGTTCGATATCAGTTCCACATAGTGTTTTCCATAATTTTATTCGATAAGATCGAGCTTTAACATATTACTCGTCACAATATATATTCTTTGTTCGATATCAGTTCCACATAGTGTTTTCCATTATTATAGACGCAAGATGAAGAAAATCAAGATACAACTCCAAAGTTTGTTGTAGATTCATTCATACGAACCACTACGCCGTTTCCCTGTTGGAGTACGTAGAGAAAGGCATGGCTGCGTGGTAACGCATTGGTCTTCCATGCGGAAGGTTACCGGTTCGAACCCTACTCCCCTCGAATGGCATAAGCATTTTTTCCCGCCTAGCATTCGAGAGATTTGGAACATACCTATGATTTGGAACATATGTATTCTTTCCAAATAGAGAAAATAAAACATACCGGTGTACTCCGATCGTCTCACTTCGGTGAGCCCTCGAATTCAATACAGTGGTGTAGCCGGTGAGTTTGCTGGTGTGCAATGGCTCTCTTACAAAAACGAAACAAACTCCACGTGACGGGATCCTCGACCACGATGCCTAGCAATGACGACGAAGAGGTTGAGAGGACAAAACGTAGACTTTTCTATGTCGGACATCTTTCGCCTCTTTAACATCCATTCACCTTTTGAAACAACTCCTACGATTTATTTTTCTTCTTACTTGTCCATACTTTCCTTGATCCAACCATACTTTTTTTGGCATCCTCTACCATGACTTGTACTCACATTTGCACTATATATTATTTTTGTTTGTCTTTCTTTATTAATTCGTTCTTCATGCTAAATCCATTTCAGAGTACTCCCCTTCATCTCACTCAACACGTTAGTCTTTCACATTCATCCCATTATTATTTTAAGTCGTAATCTGCCATACATGGTCTCACCATGTATTTTTCATTACTCTTTTCTACAGCATTTATTCAACTCATTTTAATATTTTTCCATGTCCACGTTTCATAAATTAGAAATTTAATAAAAAAAAAAGAAATGAAATTTAAATGAAAATATTCTTCTCGAGACATAAATTGTTGATGACATCACATCATAAGAATGCGACCCGGTTCCTCCGATAAATAAATCATTCATCGATGCTTTTCAATGAGATCTGAACTAGACACCGGAAATTCCGCGTGACACTCCTCAACGATATAAACATACATGTCAATGTCAGCAAGTGAGACGAGCCCATCGAAGATAACAGTAATCTAATTAATAATAGAAACACACTTGTATGGTTAAAATATTTTGGATTTCAGATTTAAAAGGTCACTTGCTTGAATTCTGGTCTATTGTTAACTACCGCACTCGATAGGGTCGGAATTGTTAACTATTTTACCGCACCAGAAAAAAGGAAGCACAGATTCTTCAGTCATTCGGACAGTATGTACTCACTCGTACGTTGGACAGTCATTCACAATGTGGTCAGTTTTTTACACCTTCCCATAAATACTAAGGGGGGAGCTAATCAGTCCTTTCTAAAACTTATATGTGTAGAGCCCCTGACCACGCCACAATATATTCTTGGTATATTCTCGAGACTAATGATTTTCTTGGAAGAACCACCTATATTTAATACTTTACCAAGCCCGTAGGTTTATAAGTCTATCCAATAAATTATTTTATATGGTACCTGTAAAAATATCGGAAATTGTGTTTCAGTCATATTTAAAGGTGCGGCCCCAGTAATTTATGTTAGTTTTCGGGTTGAGAACTACTGAAATACGCACGGAACTCACGGTTACACGTGTTGGCAACACTGTTTCACACAAAAAAAACAAAAATTCTAGCGCACGTATTCGACGCATGTGAGAATTGTCAAACGAAGTCTTGTATCAGACTGGAGCGCTCTTTTATTATTTTTTGTTGCGTATCCTTTGGGAATCAAATTTGATATCCCTGAATGGTAATCAAGGGTCTTACTTATTAGGCCACGGAGGTAGTTAATTGATTAATTAAGTGTCTATTTTTTATGATTTAAATTATCACAAACGAAAAAAATTTACACAACTGAGGAATATTTAATAAAATATGTCATGTCGTGATTTCTTTCTTCCTTGTGAAAAAAATTACATAATTTAAAAATATTTTTAAATTACATTATTTATCAATATAAATAGATAGAATATTTTGATAGAGTTGCTGACTAATATTAAAATCCGACAGGTGTCCTACTTGGGTCATGTACTTAGAGGAGCAAAGTACAAATTACTGCACCTGATCATCCAAGGCAAAATACTATAGAAGGTCGAAGAGGTGTTGGCAGGAGGCAAATCTCCTGGCTCTGCAATATACGTGATTGGACTGGCGTAAGGGGCGTTGGAGATCTTTTTCGGGCTGCCGGGGACAAATATATCTACTCTCAAGTGATATTCAACGTTGGGGGGACCTGACATGACACTGAGAAGAAGAAGAACAATGTAAATTTTCAACGCAATACACATCAATCGTTTTATTAGTGACACTAATGTTTTTTTACTTATTTGAAGTTAATTTATAATATTTGATAAAAAATGCTTATTGTGTTACTGGTCCTGTGACCCTCCCAGTGATTACAAGTCTCTTCGTGCCTTTCTTGTACGTATCCATCATGCCTCAGAACTTAAAAGTCTCTGAGTTACAATACTTTGGCTTCGGTCCTATGTTTTAACGTGATAAACTATCATAGATTTACGTTGACTTCTGGTCCCGTATTTTTACATGATCGATACCTCTTCTAAAAAGGGCATTTAAATGGTATCTTATAAATATGTCTGTAAACAATTTTTGAACGATGGTCTGCAAATTTTTATCATGAACAATAATATCTTAGACTATAAAAATATGTATAAATTCCGACGTCGCGTTATCAATCAGTACTGTGAAGTGCCAGATCGTGAATATTTTTATTTATGAATCAGGAGACTAACTACCGTATCCACGATTAAAGAAATTTGCAGGATCCCCCGAATGCATGTCGAAGAACGTGTTTAAATATATTGATATGTATTTTTACAACTACCAAAAATTAAAACCCAACAGAACTTGCAAGAGATGTGCTAAGCACAAGAAAATAAGTGAGACCCAGTACACTTGTAAAAAATGTGGTGAAACTTTCTACAAAGGAGAATTTTGTTACTACGCTTAACTCAATTTTTTTAATGTTATTTTAATATTTACTTAAATATAGCAATTTTCTTAAATCCTTTATAAAATAAAGAATTTTTCAAAAATAAGCCGCGCATTGGAAAAGGTTTTCTTAATTTCAATTGAGTCTTAAACGGTCAAGTTTATTCCAAAATAGAGGTATTTGTACGTTGTTTCATCTGTGAAACGCTCAGCAATCGTCTTCAATACCAATCACGAATGAGTCTATTTTTTAACTATCTGGCTTTTATTGATCAAGTTTCTAAGATATACAGGAATAAATCGACTAGATCAGAGCAAAAGAAGAAACGAAATGCGATTAAACGTCAACGGCAAACAGTCCTGGTTACGGAGAGACAATATATAGTAGTCTTCCGTTTTACAAATGTGGGTCAGCAAGTAAACAAGATGAAAGCTTATGGAATCCAGCCGGTGGCTAGCGGAAACCTGTTCAGACTGACACGGCCGTGTCGCCGGGCAAGTGGGGCGGGCGCGAACCAACATATATTTATTGAGCGGCATCGGACAATTTTATTTGAGGCGATTAAAGGAAAAAACGACCACGTCCCAAATGTCTGATTTTGCAAAATTTTTCATCGCTGCTTTCATTTTTTATATTTTGATGTGTCGTCACTGGAATTATAGTAATATTTGAAAAAAATACTGAGATTATTGGCAAGACACTTGTCTCATCTTCGAGCTGCGGATTCTTACTCCGTTGACACCTATTATTTTTTTTAAAGTCGCCAAATCTATTTTGATCGGATCTCTCTTCTTTATATTTGCACTAATGATGCGGACATGTTATACATGTAGAAGTATGGCTGGAATACAATAATATATTTAACATTTATCTAGTCATTTGCATTATACTCGTATTTACTGCAAGAGGACTCGAAATTTATCGTATTGTGAAACAATAACGAGTAAACTGGTAAAAATAGTCACTTCAGCTGTATTTGGAGGTCTTTCTCAACTGTCAGCCTTTTTTTCTATCTGAAATTGAACTCGATACATCTGAAAGGAAAGGTTATTCTGTATATGAAAGATTATTCTGTACACAACGAAAGTGTTATACAATAACGTAATAAAATATCTAAACCTTTGAAAAAATATATAATTTAGAATACATATGTGTATATAAAGGGTTTTTCAACTTGAATGGTTTTTTTAAATTTAATCTTGAATAAAACACACAATTTCCTTTGATTTTAAAACACTTTTTATTGGTCATTGATATTTAGTGTCAAAAAACAATATCCGCCAAATGTATTTAGTCTCAATATGATATTTAGTCTCAATATGATATTTAGTCTCAATATGATATTTAGTCATATATGATATTTAGTCTCAAAAAACAATATCCGCCAAATGTATTTAGTCTCAATATGATATTTAGTCTCAATATGATATGTAGTCATATATGATATTTAGTCTCAAAAAACAATATCCGCCAAATGTATTTAGTCTCAATATGATATTTAGTCTCAATATGATATTTAGTCATATATGATATTTAGTCTCAAAAAACAATATCCGCCAAATGTCCACCTCTTGCAGCTCCCCAGATGTCCACTCTTTTCAAAATTTTCGATGACATTTTGGCATAATTGCGGTTCTAAGTCAATAATAACGCGAATAATTTCATCTTTCAGCTCAGGAATTGATTGGGGGTCATTCATATAGACCTGGCTTTTCACGTAACCTCAGAGAAAATAGTCCAACGGTGTAAGATCACATGGTATTGGTGGCCAATTAACAATTAGATTACAATACATAAAATAATTCTCAATTTGAACGCGTTGTTGTATTGTACACGACTCCATTTTTATAAATTACACTTCTCAAATATCTCAAGACTAAGGCAAGTTCGCGACGTCATCTGTGTTTTATCCAAGAATTAACAAAAAACCACTCAATTTGAAAGACCCTTTATTCCAAAATTTTGTACACGAAAATACCAAAAACCATAACTCAATAATATGGAAAGTACTAAGAAATACAATTAATTTATCATAATCAACTATAGAAGATTTAAAAACTCAAGGGCAACGAGATCACGACATTTAAGTGCAAGATTACTATAAATAAAATAATTTAAGTAAAACGTATGTAGATAAAAAAAGAATAAAATAGATCTGGATATGAGAATAGAAGACTTAGAGACGTGAATACGATTCGGTTTGGAAAATAAATTGAAAAATATAAAATAAAATATATTTTTGAACTTTAAATTAGATGTATATGCAAAATGGAATACAATTAATTTATTGAAAGACTAATGGTGGAGAAAAAAATATCGGTGAAAACGAATATAACTACGAGTATCTATGAAACAAACTCCTTCAAAGAAATAAACAAACGATTCACCAAAAACAATCAGAATATTGATATACTAAAAACTGAAATACAATTTATTCGAAGAACAAAACATTCATGTTACCTCGAAAAGGGAATACAACTGAGAAATTAAATAAAATTGGGTTTCTTGTGTTTTATCAAGGATATGTGTATGATGTATAGTAAGAAAGGAAAGACTATCCATAAAATAATGGAAAAAATAATGAAATAAGGAAATGAAAGATAATAAAATTAAAAGAATACATACGCAAAGAAATACAATTCCGTAAAAGACAGGTAAAAAATAATCGTAATAATAAAAAATTACGTCTAAATTAATTTTACAGAAACGTTAAATTTTATAAAACAAACTTATATTAAATGATAAACCAGTTCAGTTTAATGTTATTTTTTATATGAAAGTAATTTATATTTCTTTGATTGTCATTAAATAGAAAATTACAAAAGGTAAAACGAGTATTGAAAAAAATATGGAAAAAGTTAAATTAGTTTATTTTACCTCAAAATTTGAAAAAAATCTCATTTAGAACATGGACAAGTTTTTACATGACCTTTAAATAAAGCAAAATAAACTATACAAACTCTTTCAATATAAAGTTAAATAAACATGTTTCTCAAATATTTAGTAATTCGTTAACTCATTATGTTTTTTTTTATAAAAGTGCAATGCTTGTTTTCGAGAGATGTTAAAATAGAGAGACATTTAAAAACGCGAATCTGCAGAAAATAAGGTAAACACCGTGCTTAGTACTATTTCTAATAGAAAATCGCAATTTTAAAGAAAATGTCTATTCATAGTAATATACTATACTAGTGGTAACTTTTTTGATAGTGAATTGCAAAAATAAAAAATGGTTCACTTTATTAGAAATCCGTACCTTGTATAGTATATTTAATATTATAATGCTAAGTAGTGAGAACATATATAGGATAAAAGATAACTGTTTTGAAAGGGGAAGATCTTGGAATTAAGAATGGAATCTTGAGATGGTTGGGCTTTATATGAGAATGAATAACGAAAGAGTTACGTGTATAAAATAAATGGTGAGCGAGGAAGAGGAAAGCCGACGAAAGAGTGGAAGGAGTTTTAACTTTGGAAAGGTTAGAAATATGAGAAACGGAACATCATGTATTTGCCAGACATGATTTGTTTGATAATAGTGGGTTTGAGTCTCGAGGGAGAGCGCCCTTGAGGAGTTTGCCCTCTAAACGGCGTCATATAAATTTTCCTTTTTGATTATTGCTTAGTGGCAATTTTTATCAAAAAAAAAAAAAAAGAATGGAACCCTTTTAAAAAAGAAAATAGAATTTCAACGGGAATCAAACCTGTAACCCCTGGGTTGGGAGACAATCTACCAACTAAGGCACGGAAGATGTGCAGGGATAACTATGAAAAAAAGATAATATCACAAAATATCAGAAATATTCAAATGAATTTATCCTCTTCCTCACACGACAATGGATAATTTCAGTAAAATCACTTCTTATTTTAATCCCCATAAGACCATAAACATTATTTACTATAAATTATGGTGTTAGCGATATGAAGTAAGGTTTAATTAACTCACCTGAGGAGAATACGGTCTGTGTTGAAATGAACATAGTGACATCGTTAAACATGGTTTGTATTGAATAACACGGTTTGTGTTGAAATTAACACAGTGACATGCTTAAAATATATTTAATAAAAAAATGACAAGTGTTTTATTTTACACCATTAACTGGAAACGTGTTAAACTTTTTGTAAAATCCAGACAAAATTTAATTATTCGTTGAAACATCTCCGGTTGAAAGAAGACCGTTCCTAGAAAAAGAAGGTCGAATTGAGGCTTTTAAAATCCTTTATATTTACTTCTTTCGTGATCTATAGTTGGTAACATTGTTCTTGGACCCTGGGGGCTGAAAACTGGATTCTATCTTCTTAAAAAAAGGTTCCAGATTGGTAAACATTCAAAGCTTGTTGAAACAGATTGCAATTCTCAAGTTGTAATGTAATCAAAATCAAGTACAATACAATATCACTGTACAATAATTCATTGCACCAAATCAAATCTGGCGAATCTGTTTTAGTAATTAACGAAAACCTTTCAATATACACAGAAAAAATTCAGTCGGTAAAATATATGAATATTGGTTTAAACCAGTGTTTAAATAAATATACGCGTAGGTTTATTGATATCAACATAGGATGTATATATAACATATAAATACATCCCAAAATCGCACATACGAGTATATCTCAAGAAAAATGGCAGAAAATACATATGAAAAAGAAGCTATCAAAAGGTCTGGGCTCATCTCATAACACCCTCTCTGCCAAGATACACCCTACCAAAATAGGGGGTGCCCGGCGTTTTATACTAAAAGATATTTCGTGCCCTCAAATATTTTAAATTGACTTGAAAAAGGGTAAAATCTTTTTTTGTTGTGTCACACACTCACGCATGCTTGACCGCTGTGACCTAGTTGATGTGACGTCTGACTCCCACTCGGGGGTTTCGGGTTCGATTTTTGTTGGAACCCTAAAATTAAAAAGCTATAAGTATGATAAATTAGTTTGTCTGGTAAGAATACTCGAGCGCTAGACGTATATGAGTGTTGTTGTCTCTTTACGTGTGATTATATATCCAACATGTGCGATTAATAGTTCTGGGTCTACTCCAGTGGTTTAAAGGCTTGATTGATGGGACCGAAACAATGTTAATTCCCAGCCACGCTCTTACTATTTGGATATGCACTCGTATGTTAAAGGGGACCATTCGAATGAACGAATGCTTGCACACGTCCAATTTCTTTTCTGTCTACCACGAAAGTGCGATACAAATATGACTCGATCTTTAAAAAAAGTAGGGAACGCACTGTAAATAATTAATTTAAAAATGAAAGTTTGAGTTATGGGTACGAAAATCAAGATTGGGTCAATTATGAATAATGCGTAGATGTATTAAAAATTAAAAGAGAATCATCACCATTTTAAGTATGTATTAATTTCACAGCCTAAGAGAAATAAACTTAACTGGTCACGGTAAAGAAATTTTTACATGGTTAAAATGTACGGTTAAAAATATTAATATGGAATATGAAAGCGGTGTATGCAAAGAAAACTAACAAATATAGATAAACAAGAGATATGAGAAAATATGAATTACTTTATTTTTCTTTTGATAATTTTGATAATAATAACAATAATGATGATGATAATGGTAATATTAATAAAACGGTTTCAGTTCTCGTTGATACCCATTTTTTTAAAAAGGTTTTAGTCTGATGTTCACTTAAGGCTTCAGCATATTTCTGTAGGGTAGAAGAGATTGCCACATGACAATACATCCGCTAGGTTAATAATTGTATACAACGAAAGTGTAATAAGATATCATGTTTTTAAAAATTGAATGTAAATAAATACCTACTAAGATTTCTATGTCAACTAATTAAGATGCTATTACGAGCGTGGCTCACGAGCTGCAGTTGTAGGTATTTGTCAACGTGAATTATATTCGCTAGTTTTAATTTGCAAGCTTTTGGCAAAACGATGGCAAAATTACAATACAATATTCACATGTTCATCTAAACTTCTTCTCAAAAATAACAATATTCACATGTTCATCTTTCTGGTTGGTTGGAAGTGATTTTCACAAAGCAATACGCTCACTAGGTTGTACTGTATATCACAAAAGTGTAATAAAAAACACTTTTTTTAACATTATTAAAATATCTTTGTTAAAAATATGCTAAACATGAAATAGTTATAAGAAAAAAAACAATAAATTTTTTAATATAATTCATTTTACTTTACGAAACATTAACGATGAGTTGATAACTTAAAAAGACAAAAAAATGAATATTCATTACAAGTCAAATTGTTTCTTTGGCACATATAAATGGCGTGCATTTCTCTAATTGAATGAAATCTTACTTTTCTCAAATGCGTAATAAGTTTTATCAACACACAACATTATAAAATAATTACATGCATGTTCAAGGTTAATTAATTTTCACCACATACGTGAATACACTATCATTTGCTCATCCAAGCTTGTTAAAAGAAAAATACTTTTTTTTATGTTGGACTTAGTCAAAAACGATCGAAACGTCAACTTTGTGTTTTAAAGTTTTAAAACTCAGACGGACAAAAATCCTAAAACAAACAAACGGTTTATTTTATTTTAAACCAACGATACAATGTACCTTACAAAATAATTTTAAAGCAAAGAAGTTTGTTCTTCATTTACAATATTCATAAAACAATCTTAAAATTATAAAAAAAAAACAATTTATAACAATTCAACAAAACCAATTTAAATGACACATTAAAAAAATTAAATAATACATCAGTAAGTAAACGAGTCAAAACTACTATAAACAAAATATAATATACTTAATTGATCACACGATACGGTGATCTCTCCAGTCAGTAGCCCGCACCTCACGATACCAATTTATCATTAATATAAAAATAATAGTACAGTACAAATTCAATAAATATAATTAATTTTTATTTCACTTATTCGTATGGTATGCGTCAACATAACCAAATTGTGGATTTTGGCAGATTGAAGAGCAAGGTCGGGAGACAGTAATGTCTTCGGTTTCCATAATCCAACTGTTGGGTTTAGAACCTCTAGGTAGGCACAAAACTCACGTATCGTTACCAGAAGGATTCTATCACTAATCCCGGATTTTTTTAAATTTGTTATTTTAGGTACCATCAGGAATCGAACTCGTTGGACCAACAAGAATGATAAAAACGCTATCATTATTACCCACCCTATTGGATCAATTCGAAACAATTGATTTATTTTTTTGTATATGAAATACACCTCAAAGTCCTACTCTTCTTCGAAGATACATCTCTCAAACACGATTCGAAAAATATAATGAAGACATCCTATTAATGCACTTGAACGCAAAGTTTTTTTTTATGTAAACCTTTTTAACAAACGAGCGCTTATAAATCTGTTTGGAAGTTCTTTTTTAAACCAGTATCTGATTGGAAATAATTTATTCTTTTTAATTTGGTTACGCATACTAGTAAAATATTTAAATGAATGAATTTAAACTGCGGATTAACGGGTAACTAGAGCACATAACAAGTCTCGTACATAAGGATGGTTAATTTATTATTGAATCACAAGAGGAATAAATGAAAGTTGATATCATATTTGGGTCACTTGAAACATGTAAGGCGTTTGATTTGAACTTTCTTTTCCGGTTCGCTCACATCCAGCAATAATAATTAGTCGGGACTTTTGACATGCAGCTCCACATTTTTTTTCCACAAAAAGAAAGTTCGTTTTCACCAAAATAAAATCTTCAATAATTGATGTGTAATAGTTCAAGTTACTTAACTGATTGAAACTTTAAACACCTTAAAATATCAGGTTTTATTTTTGAATAATTCATAATTTAAATAATAAGCGAAACTTGGTTGACGGTGTAGAAATGTTTATGCTGATAATAATAATAAATAGATAATTTATATAACGTCATTTAGAGAACAAAATCTACAATTGTAATCAAAATAAAGGTGTTACAAAAAATTCGATTGAGTGTAACGATGAAAAGTTGGTGATAGACAATTAAAGAGAAATATTTGTCGTATAATTTGAAAATTATGAATTTGTTCATTAAGCCTGGTGGTACCTGGAATGCGCATTTAAAATATGACTTGAAAAAATGCGAATTATCTTTTAAAATATGCACATACCTGTGTGAGAACTATCTGCGCTGATTCAACATACATAAACTGCCGCAGAAAATTACTGCTATTGAATTCAATGCCACAAGAGATTGAGGTCAGTGTACCATGGTATAATATACTTACTCAACGGCTGAACTTTTTTTTGTTTGTTTTTAGATTATATCAAAGAAAGTAAGACTGTTTGTGGTGTTTTATCTTATTTTTGGTATCTGGAAATAAAGAGATTACATGTTTTTGTCGTGAATGAAATAAAAGAGAGTATGGTCATTATATTCTTTTTTTATTGTTTTTAAGAATGGTTTTTATATAACAATAATTGAAGCAAAGTCGTAACATAACATTGGCATCAATTTTTCATATAACATTATGAGGGAAACAAGAATTGAAAAAAGAGATGAAATAACAAGCATGAAAATGAATTGATAACATAAAAATAACAAAAATATACAAAACTAAAAAAAATAAAAAAATGAAATGAAAATATGGCAAGTTATGGCAGGAAGTAAGATGAAAATGAACATAACATTAATAAAATTAACTAAAAATAAAGGTACAGTTAAACATAAATCACAAGTCTTTTATCGTGTGCGTAAATAGCACAATACAAAACACGATTCTCTTGTAAAGAGAAAAAAAATAAAATAAAATAATAAGTCTTAAAAAGGTAAGTCACAATAAAAAATAGACAGAGGTAGGATAAAATGACTAACAAAAACAAAACAAACATAACATAAAAAAACGAACAAAAAACATAATCAGATCATAATAAAAAAATGAAGTCTTGTTAATAAATATAAATTAGGTAATAAATAATGTTTTGAATAATAATTATTATTGCCTAATGATAATGTTTAAAATTCGTTTTTTCCCTTCAAGATGAGCAAACAATTAATAAATTAAATAATTTAAATAACACACATGATCAAACGCACCCCGGCGGATCACTTCAGGCGATACACCCCGAAGGCCGCGTCTTCCGAATCAAATAACTTAGCAACTTAACAACAACCGGAGTATTACATCGGTACTGATGTAAACGTTATCAATTTATGTTGGCTAGGGTGGAAGATGACGGAAGTTTATTGTTGGGGCTTCTGGGCGGCATAAGCGATGTCTTGAGCATCGATAGCTCTTCCCCATCCGCCTCCGTGTCCACCGCTGCTGTAGCCACCGGCGTCACCGCCATATCCTGAAGATCCAGCGCTGTATTCCGTGTGTCCTCCTGCAGAGTGGCTGCTGGTATGGTGAGGATGAGCTACAACTTCGTATGTCACGTGTTTTTGCTGAGACAACAATTTCTTCAGACCGATGATGGCTGATAGGACCAATGCGAGCTTGCCGATCAACAAGGCTTTTCCGGCGATCAATGCGATAGCTCCGAGAATCAGAGGAAGGAGAGCGGCAGCCTTGAGGGCAAGAGCGGCTAGCAGAGGTCCCAGGATTTTGGCGGCCTTCTTCTTCTTGCCACGTCCTTCGACGCTGTTGTCAGATCCCAACAACCCTTCGGCAGCATCTTCTAGAGCACGTCCACCGGATGAAACGGCATTCACTACATCACTTCCTTTCAGTTCCACTTTGATGGTGTGAGTTTCTAAGAATCTCTGAGTGCGAGACAGCAGTAGGCTCTCGAGAGATTCGTCTCCAGTAAGAGCGCGAGGTGCGCCTTCTTCGGCAGCCTGGGTCCTGACGACGGTCACTCCCTCGGTGATATCGAACTGTTCCTTCTTGCCTAAGAACTTGTCAACAAAGGAGAAGATTTTATATTTAATGCACGACGAAGAGTCTTTACGCAGGCAATCACTGTAAATACTCTCCAAGAAATCATTTTCGTTTTGAATTGAATTTCTCGACGGTTGAATGGACCGCGCTTCTTGAGCCGGAAGGGCAAAGGCTACGCCTAAAAAGGCCAACAAGGCTACACGCCTCAACACTGACATCTCGGATCTAGAGTAAGGCACGGACAACGGACACAAAGCGCGCGATGCGACTCGAACGAAAGACGGTGATATTATGACGAACTTAGGGTCGGTACACAGCTTATATAGCGGCAACCAGGTCACACCATGAGAAAGGCTTTCCCCTACCTCGCAACATACTCACACTAGGCAACGTCTTTCTCTTTTTTGTACACATCTCTTTACTGGCGGTGTGTATCCGGAGTAGCCGAATTCTCCGTCGGACATCTGTGAGCACCTGTTTAACATGCTGGATTGCTCTTGAAATCGATTTAAATTGAAGCACTGTAATACTCCACGCCCATCTCTATTTGCTCTGTACACTCCTTCAGAATTTCTCCTTTACTGAAGGGTCTGATCTTCCTAACACTCATTCCTAACATCTCGTTTTCTGAAGATACAGTTTGCTGCACTTGTTCTTTTCGTGGGCCCCACATGACGTGAAAATATTATGATAATTTATGCGTAAGAGTGAATATTTTAGTAAACAAATTGTTGACAATTGGGGAAAATTGGATCACCGAATGAATGGTATCTGACAATAATTTAAGATCAAAATCATCTTCACTTGAATTTATTCATTAAGTTCATATTATAAGTTTAACAGATATACTGATATTTCTATGCGTGTCTTGAAACATTATTTTTTAAATGATTCAAGTGTGAAAATCAATGCTTATTAACGTATTTATTTGTACTTCTTAAACGCTATTAAGTGACTAAAATCGTTTTAACAGCATAGACATCATGTAAGACATTTGTTTTGTTTTTCTCGTGAATCTTCCGATACATAACATATATTCCGTAACATATTTTTTTTAATCTACAGAACATTTTACATTCTTCTTTATAAAATTGTCTTGCGAATTTTTTTTTGTTTATTTTAGTATTTCATGGTAAGTATAATAAGTATCGCATAAGTATATTACAAAAAAAAAGATATTTTATTTATGAACTCCGTGAAACATTTTTTAAATTTTATGTGATATATTTTTAAAAAACATTTTTAAAATGTTGATTTAAATGTTCGCTTGTCTTCCTACTTAAAATAAAATTGAGAAAAAGTAACAAATGTTATTTTTATCTTTCCATATATTTTAACATCTAATTTAGAGTTTTAAGTAATTGAGTACACTTTGTGATACACTCCGTAGTCAAGCTGGTAAGACGTCTGTTTTCCAATCTTTTTAACTTGTTTCTGGTGATCTGAAGAGGTTTCTGGTGATCTGAAGATGATCTGAAGAGGCACACATAAAAAGTGTTATCACCTTTATCGTTCCTTATTACGGATAGTTGCAATCTATACAACGTTGGTGGGTTTAGTGATGATACATCTCCACTCCTTTCGGTCACTTGCGGTTTACATGGCAGTATACAGACTACCCTCAGCCAATTTCTTTGTCTGATCACTCGATCTGACCTCGACATCATCTTCCTGGCACACCTCTATTCTTATCAATTTGCTTGGAAATATGTGCGAAGAATTGCAGAATACGCTGGAAGCATTGAGGACAGTCATAGCGTCATGTTTAATTCTGGAATATGGAGACGTCCGTTTAGGCAGTTCACGAGATTTTCAACATTTAACGTATGTTTGAGGTGCATGGCCGCGCGGTAACGCGCAGGACTTCTGTGCGGAAGGTCGTCAGTTCGAACCCCGCGCTTTGCTACTCCCCTCGAACGACACAGGCACTTTTTCGCATAGTGTTCGAGGGTTTTAAGGATACCCATGTCTTCGGTCATATCAATTCTTAAAAAAAAAGACATCAACGTGAAATCTCAAAGAGATAAGTTTTAGTGTAAATGTTCATCAATTTTTATTGTCCATGTTTTATAACAGTTTAGTTTTAGAATAACTGAAAAATGGCTAACAAAATAAATATACATTGCTTATGTGAGTAAAAGGCTTGGATGAGGATGACCAATGAAAGTATGGTTGGATCAAGTGAATATTATTTGGAAAAAAGGAAAAGTAAAAAGTAAGAGAAATCGTGGGAGCTGTATGAGAAGGCGTATGGTTGTAGAAGAGTCAAAGTATGTGTGTCGTGGTTGTAATGTCTGACACTCTGCCTTATCTACCTACCCCAGCAAGGAAATTGCGTTTTGGTATGTATGTTTCTAAATGTCTTAACGTCGTACAAGCATATAGCAAATATTTGAGTTGGTTTTTAACTAAAACGTATTGTAATAATTATAAAAATGATAAATGACAAAAATGCGGTGACTGATTTCCATTTAGAAGACATCCAAGGCTTTTTCATATTGTTTTGTCAGTATCCAAGTTTCTAAGGCGTTCTCAAAAAAAATATATAAGAGTCGCAACATGCATTTAAGAGAGACGAAATGACCGGCAAGATTTTAGTTTGAGGCGACATTCAGAGCACTTTCTTTTTTTAAAGTTATTGTATTAGCCGTATCAAAATTTATGGCTTGAGCCACATTAATTGGGGAATCGCAAAACTTTTTCTCCGAATCAATTAATTTACAATGCCAGCTTTATGACCAAAACCAATTCGGAAACGTCAAATTTAAATAATTAACTGGCACATAATATGTTTAAATTAAAATATTCTGGATTGCTAACTGTTGCCTCGATATATTATTTTTTATCAAAATATTTTTATAACTTATTAAAATTTATAATAAGTTGTAATTCGTGTAATAAACAAAAATGAGAGAATTTGGAGTACCCCTGAAGGTAAGTCACATATGACTTGAAACGTGTTGGGTTAAATATATTTTTTCAAGTGGATTATAAAGTGCTTCAATTTTTAATTATGTTTGAATAAACATGAATTTTGTAAAGTTAACGCCAAAACTCTCGTAATATTATTTTTTATTATTCTTGGTGTCTATATTTACAGTAAACTCTTTCGATAGATACATAAGTTATATGGGTACTTCGGGCTTCTATGATCTAGGATTTTTATTATTCTTGGTGTCTATATTTACAGTAAACTCTTTCGATAGATACATAAGTTATATGGGTACTTCGGGCTTCTATGATCTAGGATTTTTATTATTCTTGGTGTCTATATTTACAGTAAACTCTTTCGATAGATACATAAGTTATATGGGTACTTCGGGCTTCTATGATCTAGGATTTTTATTATTCTTGGTGTCTATATTTACAGTAAACTCTTTCGATAGATACATAAGTTATATGGGTACTTCGGGCTTCTATGATCTAGGATTTTTATTATTCTTGGTGTCTATATTTACAGTAAACTCTTTCGATAGATACATAAGTTATATGGGTACTTCGGGCTTCTATGATCTAGGATTTTTATTATTCTTGGTGTCTATATTTACAGTAAACTCTTACGATAGATACATAAGTTATATGGGTACTTCGGGCTTTTATGATCTAGGATTTTTTCCAACAAAATAAATAAAAACACTTATTTTTTCCTTGAATCTTCGAAAATACTTCAGTTTCATGTTGTGGTGCCATGTTTTATGTAAAAAGAAAAAAAATAAATAAATAAAACATTTATTTTATATCTTTATGTTCACCACTGGTTTGAGTTCACTACCGGTTTCGAAAAACTCCGTCTTCATCGTCAGGTGAATAAAAACTTATTTATTCATTTGTCGATTATTGTAGTTCAATTAATTCTCGTGTTAATAGTATCTAAGTGTCAACTTTGTTATATGAGAGTGAAACTTGATTCTAGAAAAATACTGAGAGGGGCCTAATAAATACTGTAAAAAATGCATACTTTGAGTGACAACGTATGATAGAATACGAAATAAAGAAATAAGGGATGAATGTGAACTTAAGACTGATTTGCTGAGTAAGGTGAAGGAAAGCACATTGAGATTGAGTTGGTTTGGAGATGTGCAACAAATGAATGAAAAAAACAAATAAACAGATATACAGTGCAAATGTGAGTAAAAATCATGTGTAAGGACGACCAAGGAAGTATCGTAAAATCACGTGAATGCAATTCTGAAAAAAAAATAGAAAGTAAGAGAAATCGTAGAAATTGTATGGGAAGGTTTAAATCTGGTACTCTATTCTCTCTGCCTACCTCAACACGAAAATAGCGTGATGGTATGAATGT
The DNA here is from genome assembly GCA_949825065.1 of Odontocerum albicorne. Lineage (NCBI taxonomy): Eukaryota > Metazoa > Arthropoda > Insecta > Trichoptera > Odontoceridae > Odontocerum > Odontocerum albicorne. The sequence continues at coordinate 22,754,014 of OX463859.1, read as the reverse complement.
ATTATGGTCTGGCTGCTTTGCAAATTTTTTGTCAGTTTTGTCATATTCTGGATGACATTATTTCTATAAGAATTACATTCCGTTAAAACTATCAAAAAATATGTCAAACATATTATAATTTGAAACCAGACTGAATCCCATTTTTCTAAAAATCGTTATAAGAGGGAGTCGAATCCGCACCCTTTGACTCACGACAGTAGATTAACATCGTTCTCATAGACTACAATAGATTATCACACGGCAATAAATTCACCCGGTTGTACTTTCTATAACGAAAGTGTAATAAATCCGCCAGGTTGTACTGTATACAACGTAAGTGTAATAAATTCACCAGGTTTTACTGTACACAACAAAAGTGTAATAAATCCGCTAGGTTGTACTATATGATATACATCGAAAGCGTACTTAAAAAAAAACCATTGTTACGCCTCTAAAAACGATAATTTAATACTCAAAATATGATTTCTCTCTCCCTCTGAATAAAGTCGAACAAGAAAGTGGATTGCTTGAACAGATGCTAAGTATACCAATTTCCAAAAATTTCACTAAACAAGTGAAAGATCAACAACGTACGACGCATTTACCGAAATTAATATAAAAACCAATAACAGTTTTTATTGACAATCTACTTGACATCATCTTTAAGTTTTTTAATCAGAATTTTAAGATGTGGTTTTCTATTATACATGTGTGTGACAAGATTTATTTTTTATACTTCATCTTTCTATCCTCATATCGTCGTGTAAAGCGTAAAATATTACATATTACCTCAGTTTTAGGCAATAGTGTATTTTACTGTTTTCGAAATTGTTATTGTCGAGTTTATAAAACATTGTTGAAGATGTTAATTTATTTATTAATTTTTAACAGCAACAGTCTTTACAAAATTCAGTACTTAAAAAAATTAAAGAAAACTCGTATCAAAACAGCTATACGATTAACGCATTATGGAATAGAAATGAAAATCAATTACAAAGTTGTAGAAACACCAAAACTTGAACACAAAATCAAAACTGATAAACATTTATTTACAAGACAGAAAAAAAAATATGACACAAGTATATTAAAATGAAAACTAAAATTGCTTGTATGAATTAAAAACTGCTTTTAATTCGTCATTTTAAATAAAAAGTCGCACAAAAATCGATATTGAGACATTTAATATCGATCGATATTGAAACACCTGTTCCAAGATTCCTTCAGGATCAACTGAAAATTTTCACAACTATTGTATTCACCAATCTATAATTTGCGATTCGAACCTCCTCTACTATTTGCCGAACAAACCTTCTATCTTTAGATCATGTTTACACTAAATAGTCTGTCTGAAACATTGGATATATATTTTATATCTCTCCTATATATTTTATATCAATCTCCTATATATTTTATATTTGATATAAAATATATAGGATATATATTTTATATCAGACTCCTTCATATACAATATAATATTTTGGCTGTAAACTTGTTAAAGAAAATATAAAGTGTATTTTATTGGGTGATCTTAACGTACTTGGGTGATCTTAACGTACTTGGGTGATCTTAACGTACTTGGGTGATCCTTGGGTGATCCTATTGAATAACAAAGACGACGACTACGCAAGAGAACGATATGAAGTTTAAATTTTATTTGGAGTTATCGGGTTCGATTCCAGATGGTACACGATAGCAAATTAATAAAAAAAATCCAGTTTGTTAGAGTTCTTCAGGGCATCCGTGCCATCCTCAGAGTTTTTTTAAAATTTTATGTAAATTTCAATAACCATCATAAAAAAAATTATTTTAAGATATATTAAAGCCTTATTGTCAATTTTTTACTTTGATCTACAGAGAATTTGACTTTTTAAATTTTTTTACTTATTAAGTCATGTAGCATAAAGACAAGTCTGAATAATATAAGGATTAACCGGTATACTCAGGAGAACCAAAATTCATCTACGAGTAGTTAAGTTTCTAGTATTTCAAAATGACGATATTTCGAATGTTCTACAAAGCAAAGTTTTAAGATGTTATAGACATAATTACATTCCCACCAGTCAAATGTTTTTCTCGTCATATAAAACAAGCATTTTTTATATAAATAAAAATAATAAGATACTTAATCTTTATATTATAACTAGTTTTAAAATCCAGTAAAAAAGTTAATCCTTCTGAAAGCTAGTCACTAGTTGACATATATTACCATAACACACATTAGATGTAATAAATGTTACCGAAGGTCAAAATCATATATAGTAGCCCATAGTACAGCAGTTGTCTCGTCAATAGTTATCTAAGTATTACAAAGTTTCAAATAAACATAAAAAAGTGAAAATCTTCGCTTACTTTATTAACACGTGAAATATCACGCTTAACTTTCGGTTTCGTTAAAGCTCAATATCGCATTACATCGCTGAGTGGACGGGCATGTTTGCTAGGTAACTTTGCTGTTGATTTTCAATACTATTTGTTTCAGTTGTATAACCGTTACTCTATTCGAGGAATTCCCATTCTGTTATTTTTTTTTGACAGTTCTATAAATTTTTTTTCAATATGACAAGTGTTTTGTCATATATTGGCTTTATCGAATTGAACAGTTTAATAATGCCAGTAAAAGACGAACAACGATCATATTTAATTAATACACCTCGGTGACCTGGTCGGTAAGACGTTTGGCTTTGTTTTGAAGACATTGTAAATGCCTTCAACAATATATTTCTTTTGAAGGTTTCAGTTTAGATTCCAGTTGGAACCCTGATTTTTTTAATAAAGCATTCAGGCTGGTTTTCATTAAATACATATTATTTTTCGTTTGAAAAGAACACATTGCTATAGAGCAATCATTCGGTCAGGTTTTTTTGTATACAATGAAAATGAAATAAAATACAATAAACTTTCGTAACATACAGTACTTGCCATATAGTTAACTCTTCCAACTAACCAGTCGTCGTTGTCTATTCCAACGTCAAATCAGTTGGAAAGCCAATTTGTGCGGTTAATTTTGTTTTGAGCGAGTGTGCCATTGCACACCAGCAAACTCACCAACCCCACCGCTGTACAGGATTCGATGGCAAACCGAAGTGAGACGGTCCGAGCGCACCGGTATGTTTTTCTCTTTTTACCCTTTTTTTGAAAGAATAAATACGACCAAGGTCATAGCTATCCTTATACCCCCAAATACTAGGCGGAAAAATTCTTGTGTCATTCGAGGGGAGTAGCACAGCACGGGGTCCGAACTGGCGACCTTCCGCACCAAAGTCCAGTCTGTTACCGCGCGGCCATGCACTCCCAACTAACCAGCAAGGTGTTATTGAAGGCTTTAGTGAAAACCAGACTGGAATCATTTAAAAAAAAGTGGATTCCAGCAACAATTGAACCAATAACCCCTAGGAGGATGCATCTTACCAGCTAGTCCACGGAAGTTATAATTGTACTTCAGATGACTATGATCGGTAGATCATTTTTTTAATATATAAAATATATTTTTTATAAAAGGAAAAATATACGTCGAGGTATATCAGCGTGTCCTGGTAATTGTTGTTTTTTTCTTCACGGAAAACGGTCCTGGACTTTCTGAGCACTGGCCTGTTATGTGCCGATATACGTATGTAATTCTATTTTACTTCAAATTATGTGTATAATGTTAGTGTTTTAATATATCATATATTTTACGTTGTGACATCTTGTATTCGCTTACACTCTGAATTTTAGTCATATTGTGTAACTAATATTATTAATTAAAATCGACCGTAAATATGGTAAATATATAGAACACTTTTTTGAAAAATCAAGTGTTTCACTAGATGTTGGCTTTATCAAAGCGATCACTTTGATAACGCCATCTAAGCAGAACAGCTGTCATATTTAATTGATGCACTTTCTCGACATTTTGCACTCAGTAAAATATACATAATTTAATTATTCTTTTTACAAATCCCTATCTTTCACAAGGTCGGTAATTGATCTTTCACAAGGTCGGTAGTTGATCTTTCTAATGGTAGATTGTCTCGGGGGGTGTGGAAAAAAGGGTTCAGAGGAAAAAATACCCTTTGCAAAATTTAAGATGGAAACATTTCTTAGAGGCTTTAAAAATTTATAAGACTTTCAGAATCAATGATTTTTTTTCTTTTGAGAGAGGAAAATATCTAAGATGCTATTAAAAAATTCATAAGATATGTTTTTTGTGTAGGAATAGTAATATTTACTTCCTGTTTAATTTTGTAAATAACAAAATATTAAATAGTAGTAAGGTGTGTTAGTCTATGATAATATAAATAACTTAAATAGTAGTAAGGTGTGTTAGTCTATGATAATATAAATAACTTAAATAGTAGTAAGGTGTGTTAGTCTATGATAATATAAATAACTTAAATAGTAGTAAGGTGTGTTAGTCTATGATAATATAAATAACTTAAATAGTAGTAAGGTGTGTTAGTCTATGATAATATAAATAACTTAAATAGTAGTAAGGTGTGTTAGTCTATGATAATATAAATAACTTAAATAGTAGTAAGGTGTGTTAGTCTATGGATGAATTATCATTACAGCTTACGAAGAATATTCTTTTACTATTTGATGATACGAAGTTTATACATATGTTTTAGTGCCCTATTAACTTTATTTCTTATCGATACATACCGTTTGATTTCCCTCATATCTTCCGATATCTAAAAAAATAATATAACTTGCTCTGATATTTCATTACTCATCAATATTTATTTATTTTACACATGATAAGAAATATACATCATTTGTAAAAATTAAAATCTGTTAAAATGATAGTCTAAAACAGTAGTTTAGCAGAAACTTTGATGGATGGAAGTGAAGAGTGCATGTGGAACTGAAAAGAGCCTAATAAATACAACAGAATCTCGTGCACTTGGAATAATAAATAAAATGATAGTATAGGACAGAACACTAATTAAATGATCACCCAGTAATGTGAACTTAAGATTGATGTATTAAGTAAGACAAGAGAAATAGTAACAAAGAAATGTACAGTGCAAATGTGAGTGGAAGGTGTGATCGAGAAGGACCAAGTAAAGGGTGGTTGAATCAAGGGAATGATATTTTAAATGAAGGAAATGTCCTCGTAGTCCGAAATTCCCTCGCCATTCCAACGTAAATTCAGTTAAAAAATTGAATTTATCTCTGTCCGTGAGTGGTTTAATGGCAAACTTTTTAGCTTCAATTTGTTAAGATTTTTTATCTGGATGAATCTTCAGATCACATTTTGTAGTACTGTGATGGTAATTTAATCTATAATTACCGGAAAAAATCATTCAGACTTATAACGGTTGTCGTTGAATTTATTCACCACTTCAATATTTTTTCCAGTCTTTAATCCACTTTATAAATGTATTTACCACCCAGCAAGTCATTTTCCTTTTCACGTGATTTCGGACCTGCATTGCTACTATTCTTTTCAGAGTCAGATGTGTTAATATCGAAGGAAGAGTCCGTTTGATAAGTTTATTATGGATAGTGGCATTTGGACAGTTCCGTTTGTGCAGTTCTTTATCCCTACGCCACGATAAAAAAATCAAAAAGATTTTCATCTTCTAGTGTAGATCGCGATGGACGGGGATTTATTTTGTCCTCCATAACAGCGAGGGGGATGGGAAATAGTTAATAAAAAAATAAAGAACATTACAATTTTCTAGTGTAGATTGCGCTGTATGGGGACTTATTTTGTCCCTCATAACAGCTCGAGTAGTGGTGGGACCGAAATAAAGTATCCCAGTAGTTTATAAACCAAAAATAGCAACGTTTAATTGTAAGTTGATATTTTTTAGTACCATAGTTAAATTGTTAAATGCAAGAATAAACCATAAAAATCCCAGTTCTCATGGGTGCAAAACAAGCAGCGGAAGTATCATACAATAGCGCTCGTAAAACGGTCTCCATAATTATTTTTTTTTACATAGAATGAAAATATAACACTTAAAAAACAATGGGTTTTCAATTACGAAAAAAAAATGTTTGTCACATTGGAATTATGTATTTTTTAAACTTTCTCTGAGGACAGTTTTGTTAGACAAGTAAATTAAACTTTTGAGAAAAACTAATTTAAGATTAGACGATACTGTCCTCAATATGCTTGAAGCGCATTCTATGGTTTTTTGGGCACAGGCGTGAACTAAATAACCTGGACAAATTGATGTTCATTGGGTGTGCTAGGAAGAAGAGGTAGATATAGATTGCCAGCAAGGTGGATTGATCAGGTAAAGGAATTGATTGGGGAAGCCTGTACACTGCTGAATGAGAGAAATGTAGACGTGTCGTTGAAACCTGAACCATCCCATGGATTGTGATCCTCGATAATGAGAAAGGACAGAGACGAGATAGTGATAAAGGTGAAATATTTTTTAACCGAAAACTGAATACAGAATTAAGAATACGTATAGTTTGCTGGTTTAATTTCTTTATTCATATGGAAACCATTGGGATTTGTAGAGCAGCTTGGAGAGATGGAGAAAGACCCTGGAGGAAAACGGCTTCAAAATTAGTAGGAAAAAGACAGAATATCTGTACCTGCCATTTAAAGACCCAAATGCCACTACTCCTTCAATGCAACTGGATGGGGAAATATTAACCAACTGTGACTCATTTAAGTATCTGGGCTCACACATTCACAAAAACGGAGGGTGCGCCGCGGATGTTGACCATAGAATAAGTGTGGGATGGATGAAATTCAGATCGGTAACAGGAGTCTTGTGTGACCCAAAAATGACTATAAAACTGAAAGGAAAGGTATACCAGACTATCGTTAGACCCGTAATTATGTATGGCTCAGAATGCTGGACTATGTACAGCTCCTACTCTAGGCAACTTGAAACAGCAGAAATACGAATGCTTAGGTGGTCGGCAGGAGTATCACTGAAAGATAAAATTAAGAGCTCACGCATTCGTGGTAGCCTGGGAGTCACTGACATAAATAGTAAGCGGGAAGAGCGACCGCTGAGATGGTACGGGCACATAAGACGGAGACCACCATACCATACTGTAAATCAGGGAATGTGTGTGGATCTTCCTCGACAGCCGTCCAGAGGAAGACCAAAGAACTCCTGGATGACTCAATGCTCCAAAATCTTGCAGAGAAACGGCCTAGATGAGAGCGACACCCAGAACTGAATAATATATAGCCTGAGAACGAGAAGAGTCGACCCCATTAGCCTACCATGAATGAGTTGGGACAGCGCCAGGAAGAGGATATGGTACCCCTTCTAGTACAAGTTAATGAGCATGAAAAGCGGACAATATACCCCCAGTAATCGAGCTATGGGATCAAGGGCCTCTGAAGTATGGGGTCAAGAGCCTCTGGAGTATGCAAGCAATTGTATGGCGACATTTTTTTTAGACGTCTAGAAAATGGGAGTATTGTTATTAGACAAAAAATTTATCAAACTGGGAAACTTTTTTTTTCTGAGCATCTTTTGGAATTAAACCCGAATCCCCCGGATAAAAATCAGCGTCTTAGCAACTAGGCCATGGAGGTCGTCACGGTTCGGTGCTAAAACTGCTATACTCATAGCAATGGAATGGAGGCGTGGACACTGATCCGAGAACCATTATTTTGGGTCAAAGTTTTTGAGATGAGGATTTATAGAAGTGGAACTTGAATATATGGTATGGCCAAATACAAATAATTGTAAATTGTGAAAATACGCAAGTAACAATTTACAAGCCATATAATGAGACACAAAAGATACAGTAAAAAGCAATTGACTCGCAATCAAAAAAAATGTTAAGTAGATGAACGAAGACGGTGCATTTCTTGGGATCAAAAACCTGTGTTAAATATTTGCGTGTAGTTTGACTGAGTTGTTTCCGTCTGTAATAAGAAAAGTAAAGATTAGCTTGGTGGCGGGCTTTGATATGTTTCCGTCTGTAATAAGAAAAGTAAAGATTAGCTTGGTGGCGGGCTTTGATATGTTTCCGTCTGTAATAAGAAAAGTAAAGATTAGCTTGGTGGCGGGCTTTGATATGTTTCCGTCTGTAATAAGAAAAGTATAGATTAGCTTGGTGGCGGGCTTTGATATGTTTCCGTCTGTAATAAGAAAAGTAAAGATTAGCTTGGTGGCGGGCTTTGATATGTTTCCGTCTGTAATAAGAAAAGTAAAGATTAGTTTGGTGGCGGGCTTTGATATGAAACGGCTAAAAATAATTGAAAGAACTTTTTAAAATCATACAAATCTATCTTATTCATATGGGATGTTTTTTTTTGGGTGTGATAGGATTTGTTTTTGAGATAAAACACATATAAATTATTTAAATAGACGTGTATTTGAACGTAATTGATGGGTGGTTTAATTTAATTTTTAAAAGATAATTTCTTTCATATGTTGACCGTGACTGGCTCTTATGTACCTTAACCAATCATAAGATGGGTTTCCCATTAAGAACGATGTAACATTAAAATACACTAAAACAACAACTAATAAACCAAAAATGGATTTTAAGGTTAACTTTGAAAGAATAGTTCATGCTGTTTATTATTTAAACAAGATATCGTTCAAATAAATGGCTTCCACGGCTTTTTTTGCACTGGCCAATTCGATCATGCCAATTTTCGATGATTCGGTGCAGCATTTCCGGCTGTATGGCGCCAATAACACGACAAATGTTGGCCTCAAGTTCATCAAGAGTCTTGAGTTTGTTAGTGTAAACCTGTAATTTAACATAACCCCAAAGAAAATAATCCAGAGGCGTTAAATCGCACGATCTTGGCGGCCAATTAAAAATTCTATCTCACCCAAAAAAAAACCTTTATATCTTACAAACATATATCTATTTACGCCATGTCGGGTAGGCAATGAGAACAGATCTCTATAATTTTCTATCTAAGCACATAACATTCACCTCCTCTGAATTCATGTATCTCGTCATGCACAATATTCTATTATTCATACTTCACAATTTACCTTCTTTGAAAATCTGGTACACTTGATCCAGTCAGGTTTTCCTTAATATATCTCTACCATGCACAACTGAAGTGTGTCTCTTGAATACTCATACAGCTATTCTTTCATAATTTATTATTAACACGTATCCAATCCATCTTAATGTGTTTTTTTTTCATATTATTTTAAAAAACGTGTTTTTGCGAAAATCAACCAAAATCTCTGCTTGTATCATCACAAAAAAAAAGTTAAATATTAAATAAACGTCTTGTAAAATAACTTTAATTATTATTTTCTCTCATGGTTTATCGACTTAATAGTACAAAGTTTTGAGCGAAAGTTGAGTATTTGTAATAAATATTTCCTCTTGTAAATGTCGAATATTAAAGAAAATAATTGGATTCAAACTTTCAGTTTTATAACTAACGGTTCTTTCTCTAATAAAATTTAAAAACTATCATTTTTAAGTTTTAATATTTTTTTCCTGTAATTATTATTCATTTAAATATTACTTTAGAATGACAAGTGAGAAAGGAAAAGTAAATGTGATATACATGGATGAACAATGAAATATTGAAGAGTAACGAGATATATGGAATCGATAGAAAAAAGTTTTATTTTTTATTTTTTATTAAACAAGTAAATTACTATACAAACATTTGTCAAGGCTATACCTATATACAAATTTATTACTTAACTAATCTTAATTATATGTTATAATTTATGAACTTATTTAATCTTATTTTCCTACATATCATTCTATTTTATTTATTCAATCTTAATATATGAGATCTTAGAAATAATTAACACCTACATACTACTTATAACTAGATAACAATTCTTACACTAATTATTCAGCAAAAACAAGTCCACTCGTTCAGGCTACTTGTATTCCATCACATTCACTCAGACCTTGGTCGTCCCAGCTAATACTGTAGGTGGACTAGTCAGGCAACAAATAATGCTTCGGGAGCTTGTGCTTATAACGGAAGGGTAGGTCGGATTTTCTCTCGTAAGCCCCCAGGGCAGCGACTAAGGGATTTCTGTGATTTTGTTGGCTTTTATAGAACTTCACAGTCCAAGCGAGGATGTGGTGTTGTAGGGTTTCTTCTCGCTGTTCAGCGTGAAGTCGGGTAAGATTTGTTCTGGGATGGGTGTTAAAAGATATCTTGAATGCCTTGTTCTGCACTCTCTGGAGTTTCAGGTGATCCGTATTGCTCACACTACCCCAAACGGGTGCAGCATAGGTCAAGATAGGACGAATAAGGGTTTTATAGAGGAGGAGCTTATTTTTGGGTGAAAGGAAGCTGCGTCGATGAAATATCGAACTGATAGCCCCTATGCCCTTGTGACCCTTCTGTCTGATGGTATTCAAATGGGTTTTCCACGTCAGTCGCCGGTCAAGGTGCAGGCCGAGGTATTTAACCACGTCCTGCCACTCAACCAGGCAACCACCGATGAATAAGGGCATCGACGGCACTCTTTCCTTGATTTTTCGGGAGAACATGATGGCCTCAGTTTTGGCGTCATTGATTTTGAGCCTCCAGTCCTGGTAGTATTTCTCAAGGATCTCAAGAGCAATCTGAAGACGGCGACCAGCTCGATCCACCTTGAGTGACGATGCGTAGCATGCCGCATCGTCAGCAAATAGTGCGAGTTTACAGTTTGGGGGAGTAGGAATGTCGTGTGTGTAAATATTAAATAGACATGGTCCAAGTATACTGCCTTGGGGGACACCCATAGGGATGGGCCTGGCGGATGACGTAGAATGATGAGTGGTGACTGTGAAACTTCTATTGAAAGGTAGGATTGAAGTAGTTTCACGAGATAGAGTGGAGTGCCAGTGAGGAGAAGTTTGTGAAGAAGGCCATCGTGCCAGACAGTATCAAAAGCCTTCTTGAGGTCCAACAGTACCATGCCAGTACTTCTGTTCCTATTGAAGCCCATCAACACGTCTTCCACGACACGGGTAAGTTGCTGGACCGTGTTGTGTCTTGTTCTAAATCCAAATTGCTCATGAGGGAATGTTTTATTGGATTCGTGATGGAACACTAACCTTGAGGCAACCACTCTCTCAAGGATCTTGCCAAGACCTGGAAGAAGGCTGAATAAAAACTATCATTTTTATGTTTTAATATTTTTTTCCTGTAATTATTATTCATTTAAATATTACTTTAGAATGACAAGTGAGAAAGGAAAAGTAAATGTGATATACATAGATGAACAATGAAATATTGAAGAGTAACGAGATATATGGAATCGATAGAAAAAAGTAAATAGGCTACTAAAATAGATATACTCAAACTAAACAGTATCGAAATCTGCTAAGATAGTAGTTCACGAAAATAATTGAGTGCTCACTTTGATGTATGGAAGTTAAGCGTAGGTATGAAAAAGATTGAAAAAAGTTGAATAAGTGTTGTAGAAAACTATCTGAAAAAAAATATTAGGTCACAACGTAGGACAGAAAACGGAATGAAGTAATGAACGTGACTTAAGGCTGATGATGTTTTGAGAAATATAAAGAAGATCACACTGAGATATGGCTTGGTCACGTGGAACGAATGAATGAAGAAAGACTTGCAAATAAAATATGTACTGCTTATGTGAGTGGAAGGCGAGGTAGGTAGACCAAGAAATGTGTGGTTGTATCAAGTAATTTTGAAAAAGGAAACATAATAAGTCAGAGATAAATCGTAGGATTTATACGAGTTAGATAATACAAATTGTATGGATGAAGGAGAGTCGAAAGATGTGTGTCGAGATGTGTATGTTGGGAGCTCTCTCCTAGCTATCTACCCCGATAGTGAAATGACGTAATGGTAGGTGTGTATGTATATTATTTTTTTAAATGACGTTTGATTGCACAAATATATAATCGGCGAGTTTATTGTTCTATGATATTTTTTTGCAAAACAACCAGAAGAGTTTCACATTTTATGCTAATTGTTTTTTTTATCGAAAAATGACGAAGAAAGGATATGGACTGTGTTATACAAAACAGTATAGCGCTATACAAAGCAAACATTCTTCCGTCTTTGTTATGACATACTGGTATTCGTATGTATGCGGCCACATACAATATATCTAATGAATTCATTGCTTTACTGTAATATCGGTTAATTAGCTTATGTTCATTTTGTACCCATCATATGTAACATATAGTGTTCCAAATGTCTGTCAGACTTTCAAATTATACTCGTAAAATTGATAAATTAACAAAATTGCAAATTGTAACAATTCTATTTTTGTGAAGGGCTCGTAAATGAATTATGACTTGTTTTCATTTTGTATTTGATGCCAGTTTAACACATTTATGGTACATCAAATAATATGTTTACACATGTAAGAAAAAAAGTATAATTATTTAAAAATAATTACACATTTATATTGGGGGGGATCTGCAGTTCCTCGGAAGTGGAAAAATTGTTCAGATGTCACCCGAATTAATAAGCATATTTTTGTTGATAACAGTTTAAATAGTTTTGATTGATAATATATCTAACATTATTTTTTTTTTGTAAATAAAATGAGGCACGCGCTGTGATAATTCAATTATAAAATCAAAATAATTCATTTTTATCCAAGTCTTGGTGCAGTGTTGTATAAATAAGGCTCTCGAGTGTAGGTTTTATATTTTTGACATTAAGCTGTCAGTTGATGTGTCGGGGTGGTATTATTATATTTAATGCGGTGTAATTCGAGAAATTGGTGGAAAATATGTTGAAAGGAAGAGTAAGTAGTTAGCTCCTTAAATATTTGTTGTATATTGTGTTAAGTGTAGAAGTTCGTATCACATGTACCTGTGTTTGTGTGTTTTAATGATATATTTGGCATCTCTGAGCCAATAATTGCATTATAGTGTGAATATTCGCTGTGGTGATTATCAAAATTTACGTTGTGAAATTATTGTAAGATACTAATAAACAGACAATAAAAAGACAGTAAGAAAACTTAAGTTCGCGTTGAACATATTTTTCATTTCAATTTTTTTCGAAAAGCAATTTTTGGATTTTATTTTCTTGTTTGGTAGTGTACACATATTTTTTTATTTATTCTCTAGCACAGTTTTTAAACATAACAGTTCATATACAGCCTTATAAAAACTATGCATGGCCTGGGTTAATCGTCTAGTAGTAAGTTTATGAATATGTGCGTGGTCGAGGGTTGCTGCAGGTGGGATGGTGGGTATGCTAGGACAAAAGGTAAGCTTCCGAAGCCGTACAAGGTGTGTCTAAGATATTTTAGGGCGTCGACGATATCCATGGTAGTGATGGTCTTCTCGAGAAACACCTTCAAAACACCTCTCGAGTCTCCTCGTAGATAAGACCCGAAATGCGTTTGACCGCTCCACGGTGAGCCAGAGGACGGGTTGCAGCTTGGTGATGCTCTGTATGTTATTACGGAGAACCCTCTTGGGGCGCTTGGCTACTCCTTCCCTCAGACATTTTCTTCCCTTGCCTCTTCAAGCCGTGTTGAATTGTGGTGCGTATGTTCGTTTGTTACTATAAGAAAATGAACTGTCATCGACCGTTCACTGGTTTTGCAATCAGAATGAATGATAACCGTCACCACATTGTTGATAACGGTACCCGGAGTATCGGTCCGATTTAAGGACACCTTACTCCTTCATCGGATAAATGAAGTGGACTTGGGTTATACAATCAATTCAAGAAAAATTATATTCTTTCCCAGTGAGGTGAAGTCATGCCTACAAAAATGATACTCTTTCCCAGTGAGGTGAAGTCATGCCTACAAAAATGATACTCTTTCCCAGTGAGGTGAAGTCATGCCTACAAAAATGATACTCTTTCCCAGTGAGGTGAAGTCATGCCTACAAAAATGATACTCTTTCCCAGTGAGGTGAAGTCATGCCTACAAAATTTATTATGGGACTTAATCTTAAATGAATCCACCAAGATATGTGATAAACCCATACATGCATTTCCACAGTATTTATTCGATTCTTTTCAGTACTAAAATACTGTAATGTACTCGTACTATCAACATTGTAGATGTTGACACAAATTGTAGATTTTTTTTATATAAATGATTTAGTGCCCTATTGACTTGATTTACCATCGCTTCACGCCTTTTGACTTTTTTATCTTCGGTCTTATTAATTTTGTCTTCGAACTTTAAAATCACTGGAGTAAGTCAGAAACTCGTAGATCATCATTTCACACATGGGTAAACTCGTAGATCATCATTGCATATTACCGTATGTCCATATGTGCAATGATGCAACGACACATTTTGCCCATGCAAGTATTGTTATCAGACTAAACTTTTTTAATGTTTGTTTTTTTGGATTAAGTCGGGAATCGAACTCTGAAGCCCCGAGTGGAAATTTTAAGTTAATTTTCAATCATTTATTATCATTTTTCTAAGTAGACTATTTCACCAAGCGTATATCATATTCGTATTCATACACATTCTTGGAATTTGAAACCGAATACATAAAATTTCTTTAAATTACATAATACTAACTGCAAGTGCATCGAAATGATAATATTTTTCCATATTTTTCCATATCATTAGTCTGAAAAGTATTAAATTTATTTAATAATTCTAGCTTGAGCATTTTTTGCGAGAAACCAACCTGACTACTGACTGCATTTTTTTGTAAAAATTATTTTATATTACATACGTACTATCACGCCGATTTCCTACCGGGATAGACAAAAGAAAACAGAGTGCCAGACTTCCCAATCTTAACGCACATATGTTGTCTCCATCACATCAATATACTTTCGATTTATCAGAAATTATGAAGTACATCAAGAGTTGACTCATGTGGTACATACGTGTTATTAGGTTTCATAACTTATCAAGTTTTTTTTTTTTTTATTAAACAAAGTAAATTATTGTACAAACATTTGTCATCCTATATACAAATGTATTACTTAACTAATCTTAATTATATGTTATAATTTATGAACTTACTTTATCTTATTTTCCTACATATCATTTTATTTTATTTATTCAATCTTAATATATGAGATCTTAGAAATAATTAACACCTACATACTTCTTATAACTAGATAACAATTCTTACACTTATTATTTAGCAAAAACAAGTCCACTCGTTCAGGTTACTTGTATTCTGACTGAAGGGGGACTAGTCAGGCAACAGATAATGCTTCGGGAGCTTGTGCTTATAACGGAAGGGTAGGTCGGATTTACTCTTGTAAGCCCCCAGGGCAGCGACTAAGAAATTTCTGTGACTTTGTTGGCTTTTATAGAACTTCACGGTCCAAGCGAGGATGTGGTGTTGTAGGGTTTCTTCTCGCTGTTCAGTGTGAAGTCGGGTAAGATTTGTTCTGGGATGGGTGTTAAAAGATATCTTGAATGCCTTGTTTTGCACTCTCTGGAGTTTTAGGTGATCCGTGTTGCTCACACTACCCCAAACGGGTGCAGCATATGTCAAGATAGGACGAATAAGGGTTTTATAGAGGAGGAGCTTATTTTTGGGGGAAAGGAAGCTGAGTCGATGAAATATCGAACTGATAGCCCCTATGCCCTTGTGACCCTTCTGTCTGATGGTATTCAAATGGGTTTTCCACGTCAGTCGCCGGTCAAGTCAGTTTAGTTGAAAAGCAAAGCTGTGCTATAAAGCTTCCGTTTCTTTTTTTTTCTTCATAAGAAAGTGAGCTGTAACACCCCATCAAATTCACAAATTACACCGCTGAACTGGATTCGATGGCACACTGAAGCAAGACTATCGGGTCACACTGAAATGCTTGTTTCCCATCCTTTTTTTGAAGAAACACATATGATCAGTCTTAGATGGTCTTATATCTCCAAATACTAAGCGGAAAAAACCGCCTGTGTCATTTGAGGCGACTAGTACAACGCGGGGTTTCCACATGCACAAGACCACTGCGTTACCGCACGACTCCTCTACCACGTTAACGTTTAATAAAGAAAGTTCCATATTGTATTTTTTACGGTATAGATCATACGCTGAAACTTACGCCACTACAAATATTTCATATTTAGGAAACATTTCTTTTATTTTTACGTTTTGAGTCAGCTCACTTGCAAATGTGTTTTTCTTTTATTATTAAAAGTCTTTCAAAGAATAATAAAAAATCGGGACTGTCACATTCAGTTTTATACAGTACAACCTGGAGGGATTTTTGCAATGTATCTATATCTTCCAATCGACCAGAAATATATAAAAAAGGTCTTATGTAAAACTAGACTGAAATATTTTTTTTCGTTAATAATCTGTATTCCATTGAATCAAATCCTCAACCCCCGGGCTAGAAGACAGGCATCTTAATAACTAGGCCACGGAAGATGCTTTCAAAGTCAAACTAGGTCATGGAGGTTACTTTGGTTATGCCACTTTTTTCAATGTTTTCTCTGTATTCCTATACCGTCTATTATGCGTGTATACATTATATTATTTTGAAAATGCTATAATTTTTTCCTTGAGTGGTCGAGATTTAATGTTCCTTTTTTCATCTCGAGTACTTCATCTTCTTTTCTTATGTCTTTATTCCCTTTTTTGACATACGTTGTTTTTCTATATATTCTGCGCAACGCGTTTATATATAGAAAAACAATGTGTGTCAAAAAAAGGGAATAAAGACATGAGAAAATAAGACGAATTTAAAGAAGATGAAGTATTCGAGATGAAAAAAGGAACATTAAATCTCGACCACTCAAGGAAAAAATTATAACATTTTCAAAATAATAATATTCTGCGCAACGCGTTTGTCTAAATACAGCAAACGACACCAATAACACGTTGTTTAGCCAAGTCACGGGAATAAACGAATTATATTGAGTTTTGCAATATTTCTGTATTTTTTACTGTCCGTGTGTTAATGTGATAACACAGTAAAAATATATTAATAAAACACATGACGTTAAAGGTTTCTACTTGACCAGCGTACATACATTACGTCTTACAAAGCTAGTACAGACATACTTGATTACATTCCATATTGATTGATCTCTATAATATCTCCTTAAAGCATATCTTTTCTCATTGACTGGAGATAGACGGAGAGAGAATGAGAGACGAAGTTAGCCCAAGATATATCTACTATCAGGGCTACCGTAAGGGATTGTACTGTGTTTTTAAACTAACCTCTGTGACAACATTCATAAAATCTAACAGAAAGATAAATTACTAGATACTTGAACAAAATTGGATATTCAAATTTGACCCTCATAAAAAAACTTAATGAATGGCTAAAAATACATTAAATTATATGTTTTTTGGATTATTTTTGATAACTGTTGTTTAAATATGTATTTTTCTATTTATTTTATCAACAATTTAGACTTTGTATTGTTTCAGTATGTCTTTTATTCTACATTTAACAACGTTGTTTATAGTTAAGGCATTAACGTTGTGGAGGTTTAAAGATATTGTAATTTATTTTTATCAAACACTGTTTATTCTACTTATAACGGTAGGGTTATACCGTCACAAAAAAAGTTTAATAAACAGTGTTTGATAAAAATAAATGACAATTAACAACGTTATTTAACTACCTCTTGATATTTCTTTTTGTCAATTGACATTATGAATATTTTTACATAAGAGTAATTCCTCGAGGGTCGTAATCTCTCTGGTCCATCTGCCCAACTTTTTTAGCGATGATTCCCCATAACACCAAATTTTGTGTATAAATATAAAAATATATACGAGTATATTATATTAATGTTACAGTATAAATATAGTAACGGCGGCTCGACACTAGGTCCAGCCACCAGCACGCAGCCACTTTCTTGTATCTCCACTTTGCGCAGATAACTTGTCGAGTGTGCAACCAGGCAGCAGCGACCGGCCCGATGGAACCTCACTTTCCCTTGCTGGAGCTGAATAAGGTCAAGGCACAACGCGGCAAATGCGGCCACTATCACACCACAGGCATCTCGAGATCTACACACTTTGCATATTAGTTTATATTTACACTTCCATACCATTACGCTATATCAAATCAGATCAACGGAGTTTCGTACACCTTCTTAAACAATTTCCACAATTCCTCTTATTTTTAACCATACTTCCCTTTATTTTTCTCTATCACGTTTTCTATATACATTTGCACTATGCTCGTATATT
The DNA here is from genome assembly GCA_949825065.1 of Odontocerum albicorne. Taxonomy (NCBI): domain Eukaryota; kingdom Metazoa; phylum Arthropoda; class Insecta; order Trichoptera; family Odontoceridae; genus Odontocerum; species Odontocerum albicorne. The sequence goes on along the minus strand of OX463859.1, from coordinate 22,736,041 downwards.
TTTTATATTTTATCTTTCCATCAATTCAGTGAACATCCTCCTGAACTCTGACAGTTTTGAACTAGATGTGTTAATATCTGCGTCAGCTTCCGCATTGTCCTCTCAGCATACTCTTATTACTGGGTTATATTTAGAATGATCGTTAGAAGCCGTGTATAAATATTGAAGCTTACGTTTAAGTTATTGTAAGAAGCCGATGACGCTTCTTAATTTAGTTACGCTGTACTAAACAATTATTCTAAAAGGGCGAAAAAGCACAAATTAAAATAAATAAGTTTCAAAAATCATATCCATAAGACCATTGATAACTATAAGCAATCGAAGATCGAAAAAAAGTCAATCTACTACTGTACGACTCGTGAACACTTAGCAGCTTCTCAAAAGCATACGCTGGACCACCTCAACTAAAACAACGTACAGTATACTCGTATAGTAAAGCTTTCATATCACAGGTTACTTCTTACCAAATACTTAAAAAATATCATCAATTATGACAAATTCTTGAATTGTCCTGTAATTTTCATTAGGATTTCTAGCAATATGAAGAACTTTTTCCCTACCTTTTTCATATGATAATCAAATACAAAATAAGAGTTGTTACGGACACTAAGATCACGCAAAACTACTGTGCTTTAAATTGGGAAATTAATGAAATATATACTGGCCTTTTTATATCAAATGAACTGGGCTTCTTTCATAAATTTCTCAAACGGTTTAAAATGATGTAAATATGTATTGTTATCTGGACTGCGATAATATGCAAGTATGGAAAAAAAGCATGGACAATTGCTTCATTTTAATACCTTATTTGATTACGTTTTTAAAGTACGTTTGACTGTTTTTTTTAATGAAAAATGTACGACAAATATTTTATTCTCTCTGAATTTGTAGACAGTCAATGCCAAACGTAAAATAGAGTCCGATTGTACCACACACCCACCCAGCAATCCGGTGTTCATGAACTCGACTGCATCGGGCGACCACGTGGTCGCTGCTCCGACACAAGTGCAACAGCGGACGTGCTGAAGACTTGGGTGGAGGGGAGGGTGACTGAGATGAAATCTCCATAAAACCATATAATTCATCACCATTATCATCGTTGGCTATCTCTATCGATTGGGAACAAAATTGTTACTGCCTGAATTTAACTTTTTAATGGGTTTCTCTCTCCTACCTCTTGTCATGAGATGATTGAGGGCCCATAACCTTGATGAAGGATATCCTTTCCTTTACAACCCAAAAATAGGAAGTTTATTTTTAGTTAGGAAGTTAATTCAGTACATAAATGTATATGTCGTTTTTATAATATATCCTGTAATTACAAGTACAATTTATATCCTGTAATTAAACCAAAGTTAGTCAAATGCTACGTTTGGTCAGTGTTATTGCATGGAGTAGAATCATGGATCCTCAAAGTAAGTAGTGTGAACCGATTGAAAGCATTCGGAATGTGGATGCTCCGGAGAATGCTATGGATACCCTGGACGGATATGGTCAGCAACACAAGGGTTCTTTAAAGAGCCAAAGTTGATAGAGAGTTGCTGTCTAATATTAAAATCCGAAAGATGTCCTACTTGGGTTATGTACTTTGAGGAGCAAAGTACCAATTACTGCACCTGATCATCCAAGGCAAAATAGAAGGCCAAAGAGGTGTTGGCAGGAGGCAAATCTCCTGGCTCCGCAATATACGTGATTGGACTGGCATAAGGGGCGTTGTAGATCTTCTTTGGGCTGCCTGGGACAAAGATCTCTACTCTCAGGTGATATTCAACGTTGGGGGGATCTAACATGACACTGAGAAGAAGAATTAAACCAATGGCACAAATACATTTGAGAAAGTTTGTTCATCGAAAGTTCTGGACTTACCTCACATAACATCCTAACAATCGAAATATACGCCTACTACTATTAGGAGGCCCAGCCTGTCAGTGCGAACATTATAGTTCGGAAATTCTAGGATGAGTCCTGTGACAGCTCACAAATTTGCTCCAATACAACCTAGTACCGATATTCAGTAACTTTAATTATTTTATAAACTTTAGTATAAGCCTCAATTCTAATAAATAGCAAGTTATTTAGGTAAATACATTACATAAGGTTGTATTGGGGCAAATTTGTGAGCTGTCACAGGACTCATCCTAGAATTTCCGAACACTAGATATTTTTTTCTGCCCATACCCATATTAAAAAATAGCAGAAAATATAATAAGTGCGTACAAATACTTTTTAAAATATAAACACACTAACACACACAAATTCCGATTTACTATCAAAGCAATGAGGAAAAGAAAATAATTATTTAAATTTCAGTAAAACAAAGAAAAAACACAAGAAGACAATATAATAAATAATATACACAGAGCTGCAAAAAAAGAAAGGGTGATTTTTCTTGACATTCTAATTGTAAAAAGTGTGGTTTTTATAGAAAACTTGATATGTGTATATTGATGAAGAATTTTTCTTCTTGTCCGTGTGCCGTGTTTGGTTTGGTCCGGAAAAAAATATTTGCTCGACGATGTAGGTACAATGATACTAAAAAATTTAGAACGTTCTCTGATGAATCCATATATCGAATGCTTTTAACTTATTTGAGTATTATGATTTTCATAATCTATATCTTAACACCGCAAAGTAGAAAATAATAAATATGTAAAATTTTCAAATATCTGAATTGTATGCAACTAACCAATGAAACGCAAGACCGCCAGTTTAATGTCAAAATTCGTATTTTACTATACAATACATAATCCATTAGTCCACTTCTCAAAAGTTTACATTAGTTCAAGTGTCACAAACGGATTGATTTCAAACTTTGTCTAATTGTATTCAACTCTTTTAATGGGATGTCTTCATTGTGTCTTTCGACTCTGAGTATGTTCCTTAGACGAGGAATTTTCGACTATGTTCACTATACGACGAACATAACTTTTTGCTTAATTTTATTTTTATAAAATAAATTGTTTATTTCGAATCGATCCAATCAGGAGGAGTATAATAACAAAGTTTTTGCCGTTGTTGGTCGTCTACCGTGAAATGGACAGTCCATAAGGGTTAGATATATTGATGTTGTATTCAGCATACGAAATCACTAGAAGACAACTCTTTTTGAGAGGTCTTACCAACATTTATAATTATATTTTTACATAACACTCCACATAAAGCTTAATGTGCTATTATCACATATCAAAAGATCTACTGAAAGTTCTTTCTAGTTCGTGTTCTTTTGGACACTTTTCTGTGGTTTTCTTACTGAATGTGTTTTTTTTTAAATATGCAAATGTGGAAAAATAGCTAATCTTATAGCCGCAGTAAATACATTTCCCTATTAACGCTCGATTTGTATTTTTTCTTCGTTATATATGTATATCAATAATTGTCATTGTATTAGGATTATAAAAAAACTTTTTTAACATCAAACACACCTTTTTACTCTGATATCCGCGAAGAAAAATAACTCGTTAAACATTGACCAAGAATCGAATGGCTTAATAAAGTAAACGTCATTAGCTTTTCGACACTTGGGCAATTATTCGTGATAATCTATTTCGGCCTCACCGCCCATGAACTGGACACGGAATTGGAAGTCATGAATCACTTTGGAGTGGACACGGACCGTTATGTAGTCGGTCATTCTAACAGTGTTCTGTGTATCGGTTTCTCAAAAAAAAAATATTTATATATATTGCCTAGTGACTCTTTAGAGTGGTGTATTATAAAAGTGAGAAAGCGACTCTCGGGTGATTTTTTATTTTATCGTAAAAGGGGAACATCTTAGAGAGGTCGTTGGACGTTTTCTCATTCTGCATTCCTTAAACTTGAAATATAAGTGGAGGTGAATTTTATTTAGCGAAATCTTGTTTATGTATATATGGAACTTGAAACAAATCAATAAGTGTTTTATTACTTCCTATTGAATATATTTTCATTCATTTACCACTCAGCTTCGGTAAGTATAAAAGGAGGTTTATTTGAAAGTTTTAAACAGTCGAAATGATTTCAAAGTTTTGCGTTTTTTTTTGTAAGATTTTCACTTTATCGCTAAAAAAGGTAAATATAAATATGGAGGAGATAGTCTACAACAGAATTTCAGTAATATTTTTGATGTATTTAAGTGACACGTGGACTTGGAAAAATCCGGAAAGAGCCGAATAAATTCTGTAGGTGTAATAGAAATAATATATGGGGGGACAATATATAAAATATTTCGGAGTGAAGTAATTAGGGATGAATGTGAAGACTGATGGGGAGAAGGAGAGTGGACAGGCCAAGGCTGCGATGAGAGGATGATGTTGAGAGGGACGCAACCCGGCTGCTGCAGGCGCAGGATGTGATCGTGGCGGAAGACAGGGAAGTTGGAGGCGAAGATTGTCGAAGGCCAAAGCTCGATGTGGGGTGCAAGACCATCGAAAGAAAAGAAAAAGTGAAGACTGCTGCGTCGAGTTAGATGGAGAAGAACACTTTGAGATAGTTTGGGTATGTGGAACGAATGAATGAAAAAAAGCTTACAAAAATTTACAGTATTAACGTGAATTGAAAATAGAAGAAGGTCGAGTAAAACATGGATAAGTGAAGGGAAAGAAATGTAAGACGTAAGGAAAATCGTGGGAGCTCTATGAAGAGGTGGGTGGGTGAGGAAGAAGCCAGATATGTGTATCAAGATATAAAAAACAGTGCTGTCTCCTCTGGGAAATGACGTGATTGTATTTGTTAGCAATATCGTTTATAGCCCGGATATATTGGCTCAAATTGATTTAAATATACTACTGCTAGAAACAATATTTTACAATTCATATATCAATAGATATATCCAACTGATAAAAAATGCGTGAAAGACTTGAAACATAACTGATGAATTTTCGTTGTTTGTTTTAAGCTTGGATATTTAAATTTTTTCATAGAAAAATATTGTATCAATAGTCTTTTTTCAAACATTAAATACAATAAAAAATTTAAACTAGAAATGTTATAAAATATTTCACCAATTTTGGTAAAAAATGTGATGGGGTACATTATGAAAGGATTCGAATTCAAAGAAGATAATGTGTTTAAGATGAGACGATTTGGCCAAGTAAAAATAATGATTGATGAAAGATTTTCAAAAAATGATACGTAATGCATTTTCAAAAATGATATATACGAGTACGTGGTTTACATGGTACGAGAAGTTTGGGAAGTCTTAGAAAAATGTGACACAACCTAATAAATTAAATCATAAACTATTAAAATGGGAAAAGTATTTATAATAGGAGAGTATGCATGCCGAGGCGTATGGACGTAGCAGAAGTGAAATATATGTGCCGTGATATAATAAAATGGAGATCTTTTATTTCTGCCTACTTCAAAAGGAGCATGACGGAGTTGGAAGGATAATGATGACGCACATGTATACTAATTTTCTATCTGGGTAGATAGAGAGGACAGCGTGTCAGACTTTCTCATGTAGACACACACACATTCTTCACCACAAACAATTTATGTATCTTTTTACGTTTCTTTCAAAATTTCATTACCTTTATATAATCATACTTTTTTTGGCCTTCCTCTACCACGTCTTCTAATCACATTTGCACGATTTCCTTGTTTTACTAGTCTTTTTTCATACATTCGTTCCATATGCCTAAACCATCATGATAACATAACATGTCTTGTTTGGTTAATGTTGGAAATTCCGTAAGGAATTCTTCAAGATCAAAACCAATTCCTAAGCAGTAGTTCAACCGGTACGATTGTGCTATTATTGCTTTTTAAACGCTTTTATACGTGACTAACACGTATTTAAAGATGTACAGCCGATTACCATATATATGTCCATTTAATATTTCACTTTGCTTTCTACTTCTTGTGACAGATGCCATGACCAAGACATATTTTATGTATGACTTCATGATACGCATTAGTTAACCGTTTTATTACTCATTTCCTTTACTGAATACCAGCATTTCCTTTACTGAAGCCCATTTTGTTATGTATTTATTTATTTATTTAACACTTTTATTGCAAATACAATCTGGTGGACTTATTGACAGTCATCAATCTCTTCCAACCATCCAGACAAAAGTAAATGAAGCAAGTTACGTGGTCGCATAACTCATTCAAATGACTATCCATCCCCACGCAATCCATAAACATATACGTGAGCACATGCCCACGAACCCCACAAAGACGGACAATCACCCGAACATTATTTTTCACATAAAGTGAGATATTGTCAATTAAAAGGAAAGGAAGGGATGGTGGAGAGGAAAGGAAAAGAAAAATCAGGAATGAAACACGTTATTTTACTGACTAGAAATTAAGAGTTTTTTCAGTCGCTTCTTAAATCATGCCAAGGACGGAGCGACCCTTATATTGGTTTGTAACTGATCTGTAACTGAGAGTCTCACTGCATGGACAGTAAATGACAACGTAAAGAAAAAGGAGCGGTGAACTGGAAAAGCCAATAAAAAATCTCTGTTTGAGCGTAGCGCTAATCCATGATTGGAAAGACGCTGTATTCTTGTGGGGCTGTAAATCATTTTTCGATTATTTCTATTTTATTATGTTCCTAAATATAGTAATTCTTTTTTGATCCAATACATCCTATTTATTCAGTCGTTATATTATTATTTTCCACTTTCTATAGAATATTTGCTATTTATTTAATTTTTTTGAATATTTACTGTATTCTTGGACCTCGTTAAAACTTGGACAGTTAAAATCCGAGAATATGCTAGCATTATTTTTTTAGATTTGCTATTGTACCGGTATCTTAGAATTCAGATAAACGAACCTCTCCAAACTCCAGGTGTTGAATATGACGGTGCCACTATCCTCAATGTACTTCCAGTATAGCCTGTGGCTCTTTGCAAAACATAATAAGATGTGAGCTAGATAACCTGGAGAAATTCAAGATCTTAGGAAATGTCCTAAGAAGAAAACGCAGAGGGTTTACTAATGGATTGATCGGGTGAAGAAATTGACTGGGGTAAGTTTGAACTCTGCTATGCAAACTGTAAGTGATCGAGAGGAGTGGGTGCATATCGTCACAACATCCAGCATCAACGTACAATACATAACACTCAGTAATGAGGTTCGACAAAGATGATGATTTCGTTGTATTTAGTGCAACCTCTGTGGCCTTGTGGTAAAATGCTTACCTTCTTGCCTGGATGATTCTCGTTGGTACTCAATTTATTAAAAAAAAGGGTTGAAGTCTGCTTCTCATTCAAGTCCTTTACAATATTTTTTTCTGGTTAGTTAGAAGATATTCTCACGTCGCAACGAGTCTGCCAGGGTGTAGTGTTCATATAAAACCATAAACTTTAATAACACCTCACAAAAAAGGCTTTATTTAAGTGCTTCCAAAAGATGCACACGCCACCCATATATCTAATACTAAGAAGTAGACAATTCCACGCCACAGTACCAGTATTAGTAATTTTTCATACATATTTATAGTCAATAGATTGGATTCACAATAAACGAGTTTGTTGAACAATTAAAGTAGCGCCAATAATAGATAAAGCCTGAGAAGCACGACTTCGATGGTATGGGAACGTACAATGGCGGGATGAAAGGTCAGCGCTTAAGACATCCACGAATTGGGAACTCCCAAATATGGTAGACGCAGAGGGAGACCCAAAAAGAGTCTATATAAGAAAGTGTAGGAGGATATGACGAGACTCGGCCTATCCCCTAGTAATTAGCAAGATCGAGAGAGATGGAGGAAAAATATCTAATCAGCCGACCTCAAATGGACGGGTAAAGAAAGGCCAGTACTCGTAAGAAATTTATTTGAATATAATTATATCGAGAAAAATAACAACATCTTGAAATGTTTTAACCAAAGGTTTTCCAAGAAAGCTACAACAGAAGATTCATTTCCAAGAAAGCTACCACGTATATTTCTTCGACATTTTCTCATTATTAAAGGTCATAATCAAGATGAGTGGTTCTGCTTCTACCGGTTGGCAGTCTCTTCCAACAGATGCTTTCTCTTGCCCTTTGCAAGGCTACGAATACGTATGGATTTAATGCATTTTAAATCTTTCAAGTGGTTACATCAACCTATTATGGCACTTAAATTGACAACTGTAATTAACTTCTCTCGAGATTCTGCATTAACGCTGATGAGTGACTTATCGTAAAAAGGTTGTTTATGATAAGTCACAGTTCTCATCAAGCCATCTTTGAGTGGGGTCACTGTCACCTCTTCTCAGTCTACTGTCATTGCGTCTTAATCTTGGCAAGTCATTGCAACATGTCTATTTGGTAAATTTGCAAGCTCGTTGCTGTCCATTACGCTTATTATTCAAGAGACAGGAGAATCCTTACCATCATAATTTTATGCATAAAGATAATGAAATTCAATTATACACGCGGCAGCTTAAAAATTATCTTTTACAATTTTTTTGTCAATTCTTCTTCAATTGTAGAAAATAATTGTAAATACATTTGAAGCAATGGCTCAAAAAATAACTTAATCCATATTTTATCATATTCTTCTCTCGTATGGTTTATCCACCATAATCGGATGCTTAGGTTTCTCATCCATGAAAAAGTCTTGGGAGTAGCCATATAAATCTTCCTTAGTCCTCCCAGGAATAAATAAACTGGGCACTTTTCCACGATGTGGCCGATAATCAAGACCATTACTTATGAGCACAACGGGGAATCAATTGAACAAACTTATCGTTGATGTTTGCACTGTAACCGTATTTGATTCAAGATATTCCGAAATCTTCGTGGTAGGTCAAATCCTTTGAGAACCACGTTAAGACCATTCACAAGGGAGCCTTCCGACCGAATACCTATTTCATTGATGTCACGGGCTATATTGTAAGTAGAATTTAAATTCCTATCAGGTAAACGTTGTTCAGTTTTATCTGTTATGATATTGTTGAGGATACATCCAAGTATTTTCATTGACTTGAAGGAACTTTTTTTTTAAAGAGATCGATGACATCCGTGGCTAAGTTGGAAAGACACTTATCTTCCAGCCCAGAGTTGCATTTCGGGTCCTCTTAGTTTCCAGATGTTTTAAGTTTTTTTTTTTGGTTTTAGTTAACTTCTCATTGACACCTTTCTGGTTGGATGGAAAATTTTATCACATCATTATAAACCCACAAGGTTGTTCCGTACACAACGAAAGTGCTCTACATGTTTCGTATGGGCACTACCACAGCTACCAGACGTGATTTGTTTAACATAATATGTTAAGAGCGCCCTTGAGGAAAGTTTCCAATATTACCAGTGCTATGTTAATTTGTTTTTATTGTAAAAAAATTTTTTAATTGATCAATCATTGAAAAATTATTTATGTGGCTTGATATTTTTGCATTTTATAAGATTGATTGTTTTTTTATATTTCAAATGCATACATAAATATCATCAAGCCGTTTCCCTGCAGGGGTAGGCTGAAAGGACGCAACACCATAATTTTCCACCTCGACACAAGCATTTTACCTCTTCTCCATCCATACACCTTATCATACCGCTCCTACGGTTCTTCTTAAATGTACTTGTTTCAAAATATCATTTACTTTATCCAATAATACTTTATTTGGTCTACTACTACCACACCTTGCACGCATATTTGTGCTGTAGTGTTATTTTTGTAAGTCTTTTTTCATTCTTTCATTCCACGTGGCCAACATCTCAACATATCAGTCTTATTTCAAATAAATTAAAATAATAATTATGTAGGTTGATTAATTTTAAGAAATATACGTAAAATTATTTTTCCTATATCATACCATATAACATACGTTACGTTGTGAAATGTTCACCATTTGGTATATTCATTATAGTAACAAGTCAATCTATGGCATTTGTTATCATTCATTTTAAGAGAGTTGGGGGTAAAGTCTACGGTTCCAAGACCTGGGAGAGCCCATTAGTATGACGCACCATTTATTTGTTTTGCGAATACCTGTTTCCTACAAACCTTACATTAAATTCAGTAGGTTATTAAGATCATGTTATTTAGCATGAAAGAATGAATGAGGGGAAATGATCAAAATTAATTGAAAACCTTGGATTATTTGAATGCAGCCCTTTTGTAATAGATAGAGCCTAAGGAGTGGAATTATATCAAGCTTAATATTATCTCACAAAGAGCCATCAAATCGACAACGTGTGTATTCTATAACTTTATTACACTTTCGTTGCGTGCAGTAAAACCTGGTGGGTTTATCGCTTTAAAAACCTACGTTCAGGTGTAAAATGGTCCGGCTGTCCGAAAGTGAAGTCGAGTAAATTTACTGACTTACTCGTAGTAAGTCGCATGTCTTTCAACCCGGTCATATATACTATAAAGGGTGAAGACATAGTCATGGATACCAATAATAATTGTGAAACTAAACCTGGTTAACTATTGGGTGTTAACATAAGTTGTGTCCGTTTTTTTCCAATTTGAAAATGAGCACCAAAAGTAAAACAAAATGGTAAACGTTATACGTCATCCAAAAGAAAATTTTCTACTCTACCAGTTATTTTGTTTGCTTTTACGTTATATGTTTTATTTTATTTGATTACAAGCCTTCAAAATGGAGTGTCCATAGGACAAAAGTGAGGATTTTCGACACCTCCTTCTGTTCGCGTTCAATCGATGGAACAAAACTGCCAAAGCTGCTCGCGATATTTACAAAATGTACGGTAAAGATGCTATGAATTAAAGGGCAGCTCGTCGATGGATTTTGCGTTTCAAAGACGGTAATTTCGAGCTGAAAGACATGGAGCGTTCCGGACGACCAGTGGACTTCGATGAGTACCGCTTAAACCATATTATTCATGAAGATTTCCTTTAAACCACCGTAGAATTGACTGAGCAGATGAATTGTAGTCACGTAACTGTATACCGCCATCTTAAATCAATGAGAAAAGTCCAGAAGTTCAGCGCTTGGGTTCCACATGTTTTGAGTGAAAACAACAAAAATCAACGTTCGACAAATTCTGCTGGTTTGCTCGCGTGTCATCGAGCTACGCATGGCCACAAGCAAAGGTTCCTTTACCGCATTATGAAATGGTTTGAAAATAAACCAGGTGATGAAAAATGGTTTGAAAATGGTGATGAAAAAAAAAATTGTGATGAAAAATGTTTGAAGGGGATTTTCATGAATAATATGGTTCAAGCGGTCCCCATCGAAGTCCACTGGTCGTCCGGAACGCTCCATGGTCGAAATTACCGTCTTTGAAACGCAAAACTCATCGACGAGTTGTCCTTTCATTCATAACATCTTCACCGTATACTTCGCAAATATCGCTAGCAGCTTTGGCAGCTTTATTCCCTCGATTGAACGCAAACAGAAGAAGGTGTCGAAAATGCTCACTTTCGTCTACTGGACATTCTATTTTGAAGGTTTGTAATCAAATAAAATAATATATATAACGTAAAAAAAACACAATATCTTGTAAAGCAGAAAATTTTCTTTCGGATGACGTATAATTTTTACCATTTTGTTTTACTTTTGGTGCTCATTTTTAAATTTTGAAACAAAACGGACACAACTTATGTTAACACCTAATAGAATAAATTGTTTTTACCAATATATCCGCTGGATATTTAACATACAAGTGTAAAATAATTAAAAAATCAGCTACCATCATATTAAACCCTTAAAGCGGCGATTTTCATAATGCCCATATCCAATGTACGAGTAGTTGTATAATCCTCTCGAAATGTTTGTACTAATCGATTGTAAAAGGTTATGTTATTCTGAAATGTAGCAATGCTGAACAAAGCAGGTCTCTGCGAGATCAAAAGAAAGCAATAAAATCAATTCGTTCGAATTAGAAATGCTCTTATTTTTCTCCGTTTAATTGGCTTAATGATCAATGAAATCATTCGCAGGAAATCAGAAAGAGTATTGAGTTGGCATGGAACTGTTTTTTCAAGATGAAAAATATTCTGTAGAATAGAGACTTCAACCTCTAATTAGGAAGGCGCATTGCACGATACTACATATTTTTAGAACTTTTTTATGGCATGGAGACTTGGATACTTACCCAAGTTACAAAAAAAAAACGAATAGAAGAATTTTAAATGTGGTTCTACTAGACAATGTTAAATATGCCAAAATGAGCAACGAAGAGATCCCCAAATACGTGAGAAAAGACAAAGAAGTATGTATTTGTTTCAATAAGGGAATATTGAAATATTATTCTTTGGGCATTTTATGAGAGAAAACAAATATAAAATCATTCATGTTATATTACAGGGGAAGATACAAGGAAAATGGTGTAATATAAGAAGAAGGACCTTCTCGTTGAAGAACTTCTCGTTGAAGAACTTCTCGTTAAGAAATATCAGTTGTAGACAAAACTGAAAATAGACATGATGATGGCCAACCTCTAACGTAGAGGTGAACGTTAAGAAGAAAGTTTAATTTATTTATTATTTTATGTAAATAGACAACATTCGTGGCCCGGTTGGTAAGATGCATGTCTCCCGAACCGAGTTGTGAGTTCAAATCCCGCAGGAACCCAGATATTTTTTTCAATAGATTCCAGTCATGTTTTCACTTAAGACCTCTCTAATATCTTTCTGGTTGGTTAGAAGATATTGCCACGCGACAATAAGCTCACCAGGTTGTACTGTATACAATGAACGTACAATACATTACAATACATGGTACTTATGTAAAAAAAAAAACTAACCAACACGTAAAATATTAATTAAACAATGGGTCTCGTGTTACACTTCTTTTTATGAAATCACATTCATAGAATAAAAAGTTTACTATTGACCAGATTATATATACTCCCATGCATTGCGAATAGCGGTGTCATTGAAACCACCATCTACGGCATAATCTCTCTCTCGCTTGTCACTAAGGCGTGTCGATGTAAATATTTGTGTATTGAAATCAGTGTAACAAAACGATTCTAGATAAGCTGCTGAAGAGGTTGGTGGACCGTCTGAGACTTGTTCCTCAAGTGTACCTGCTTAAAAGTGTAAGTACATAATGTATTCAACCTCGTTTCCAACTCTAGTACCCTACTACTGAGAATATTTTCATCTCGTGTGCAGATGGCCTAGCACAGAGGCGAACAACCATTTTTATATTTTTTTGGTAACGTTGAAAAATGTAAGATGATGAAGAGCATGCTGAGATGGTTTAGGCATGTAGTATAAATGAGTAAGGAAAGACTAACGAAACATATATATGTACAATATATGTATAGTGCAAATGTTTTATTCTTTCAATTGGTACTTTGAAGTTAATAAACTATTTTTTTATTCATATTTTGTTATTATTAATGATGCGTTTGGTTGAAACTTAAGAGGACATCAATTTACCCAATGAAACATAATGCTACTGAATCGTGTAATCTTCAACTGAGGGTCAAAAGGTTAGCGTTTATATAAGTTGGCATCTTGGGTATGATGACTAATTATTTTACTTTAAGACTTTGTTATTGAGAATTTTTTACTGAAAATAATACATAATACAATGTATGACAGAATACAATTATTTGGGACTTATGGGATGATGTGTTGAGTAAGATGACGAAGAGTATGCTGAGATGGTTTGAGCATGAAGTACGAATAAATGAAGAAATACCAACTAAACAGATATATAGTGCAAATTTGAGTAGAAGGCATGTGAGAGGAAGACCAAAGAAAGTATTGTTGGGTCTAGTTTATGATATTGTAAAAGGAGATGCAAAAAAATCACAATTTTCCTTTCTTCTCCCCTACTCTTTATTTTCCCTTAGATTGAGTGTGTATTTTTTTATTTTGATTATGTACTCGTATAGTGTTCGTGATTTTTGCAACAATGTATCTTCCTTTATTTACTTGTGTCTAGTTGGCTGAAAATGGCAACAAAGGATGGGTGACGAGGTAGAAAAGTGTGGCGCTACGTCCTCTCTGTCTACTCCAACAGGGAAATGGTGTGATGGTTTGTATGTTGAAAAAGAAAAACAATAACGTGTTACATGGTATTGTTATATCTATAGGATCTAACAAACAACGCGTATTATTATATTGTAAAATGTTACATTTTACGACTATCTGCCAAGAACTGTAAATCTAGAAAAAAAATTAACCTCCACGGGCTAGTTGAAACTTTATTCGGGGTTTCTGGGTTCAATTCCCGCTGGTACCGATTTTTTAAAAGGTTTCTCGTCTGTTTTCGTGAAGGTTATTTAAAATGTCTTTCTGGTCGGTTAAAAGAGGTTGCCACATGGCTATCAAGTCACCGGCTTGTAATATTTACAATCAAATCGTAAGACAATACCATTACACGCAAACACTTCGCAACACCTACTATAAAGTTGAACGTATTACTATTACATATCGAAAATCTATAAATATGAATTTGTAGTTCGTCTATTCTTGCTGAGTTTTCTGCGGTTTTCTTACCAAATATGTTTTTCTAATCATATACAGATGCGCAAAGGTATCTTATCCAATAGCCGTAGCTCTCACCTTTTGATTCAAATGCTCAACTTTTTTTAGAGTTCAAATCCCGAGTGTCTCCAGTAGACCGTTGTAATCGACTTTTTGCTCCTTGCCCTTTAATAATTTCTGTCACCACGTTTTTCAATTGTTGTTGCCCTTTCAAATTGTATTTTCAAAGTAGAAAATAATTCTACAATATATATCAGTGGCAGCCTGCTTAGCTAGAAGGAAGATGTTGTGTGGCCCCGCGGTCCATGCAATACAATACAAAACATTCATGGTCGATTTAGTTGATGTTTAGAGCGCCCTTGCGGACAAGCTGCTCTCTGAACAGCGCAATGTAAATTATCCTTTTATTGAAATAATAATACAATGTTGAATAAATACGGCTCGGGAGCAATAGGTTTTCTTATCCCTGCACCAGCATATCTCCCAGTTGCGGGTCAAGCAATATGTTCGGTATATCTTGAATAATTTCTCTAACGGTGAAAACGTTCTAAGATCTAAATACGCTGAGATTTTGGTCTCGTTAATGAAGTGTCATTAATCTGTTATTGATTCCAAAACATAAATATATATATATATATATATATATATATATATATATATATATATATATATATATATATTATATATATTATATATATATATATATATATATATATATATATATATATATATATATATATATATATATATATATATATATATATATATATATATATATATATATATATATATATATATATATATATATATATATATATATATATATATATATATATATATATATATATATATATATATATATATATATATATATATATATATATATATATATATATATATATATATATATATATATATATATATATATATATATATATATATATATATATATATATATATATATATATATATATATATATATATATATATATATATATATATATATATATATATATATGTCATTTTGGTTTTACGGTTTATCCGCGTAATTTGAGATAATTGTCTCCGAGCTTTCGACAGAATCGCATCTGTCATCTTCTTGGGAGTTATTTGCAAACTGTTTTGTGTAGTGATGTTGACTTTTGTTTTAATTCGTCTTCTTTTTCTTTTTCATTTCCTTTTTTTGAATCGGTTGCTCTGTCTTTCACTAGTTCTTTTAATATTTTCAGGTAAAGGTTTCAAGTAGGACGTTATTGATTGGTTTTTGGTAGAGGTATTTCTTATTGTTTTGCTGTTATCCGTTGGAATTACAGGATTATACGTTTCTGGTGCATTAGGATTAAAAAGATGAATCCATACATCTGCGAGGCTTCGGGCTTCATCTCTATGATTTAAGCTGTTTGGTCTTTTCATAATCTCTATAGCTTCTCGGAATTGTCTTTCTGAATTTTCATTTATTCTGGCTAAGGTCTTGGATTTCTGTATATCTATTTTATGTCCCTCGGTTAATTTGTGTAAAGCCAGAGTTGAATGAATATTTTTATTTTTTATATCACGATTATGTTCTTCAATTCTTACCTCTATACGGCGATCGGTTTGCCCTATATAAACTTTTTCACACGAAGTACATGGTATTTCATATACTCCATGTGATTCATTGGGTATTGTGTCTTTAAATTGATTTAAAAGTGTCTGGATATTTTTGTATGGTTTAAAGATTGTTTTAATTTTATGATTTTTTAGTATTTTGCTGATTCTGTCTGTTGTGCCCTTTATATATGGCAATTTTACCATTTTTTCAATATACTCTTGAGGCTCCTTTTTTGTTTTTAGTTTATGACCTTTTATTAATTTTTGGGTAGATGACTTCGAATAACCATTTTTTAATAATATTTTCTTGATTGTGTTTATTTCTTGAAGTCTGTTATTTTCATCGGACAGTCTTTCGGATCTTGTTATTAGAGTATTTTGTATTGCACGAAGTTGAGCGGGGTGGTGATGTGACGCTGCATTGAGATACCTGTTCGTGTGTGTTTCCTTTCTGAAGACAGTATATCCAATAGTACCATTATCTTGTCTTTTAACTAGGACGTCGAGAAAAGGGAGAGATTTGTTGTATTCTAATTCCATTGTAAATCGAATTTGAGCATGCATTGAATTGAGATGTTGTAAGAATATTTTTAGTTTTTCTTCTCCATGTTCCCATATGATGAATGTGTCATCAATGTAACGGATCCAAAGTTTGGGTTTGAGAGGAGCTGTCTGTATTGCTATTTCTTCCAATTCTCTCATGAAGAGATTAGCTAGACTGGGTGATATCCCTGAACCCATTGGGGCCCCAGATGTTTGTTTGTAAAACTGACCATCAAATATGAAATAAATATTATTAACGCAGTGTTCAATCAGTTTTAATCGGTCTTGTTTAACATACTTTTTTTGTTTAATGATATCTATTGTTTCTTTTATTGGTATGTTAGTGAAGAGTGACACAACATCAAAACTCACCAATAGGTCACTTTGGTCTAGTTTAAGATCTTTTATTCTTCGTATAAAGTCTTCAGAATTTCTTATGTACGATGGAGAGCTGACAACGTGGGGCTGCAATTCTAATGCGAGGTATTTTGCTAATGCTTGGGTCGGTGAATTTATTGAACTGATAATTGGTCGGAGAGGAATATCTTTTTTATGGATTTTTGGTAGTCCATACATGCGAGGGCATCTTGAAGATTTTTCTCTAGGTGTTAATTTTATTTTGTTTTCCTTACTTAGTGTCGATTTTTTTATGATATTTTTTGTTAGTTTTTCTAGGTAAGTTGTGGGGTCCTTATTATGTTTTGTGTATGCTGGGTCTTTGAGGAGGTCGATCATTTTTGATTTGTAATCTTCTGAATTCATTATAACAGAAGCATTTCCCTTGTCAGCTGGTAGAACGATTATGTTTTTGTTCTTTTTTAGTTCTTTCAGAGCTTTGAGTTCACAGAGGGGTATATTGCGTGGTGGTGGATTTGCTTTTCGTAATATTTCATACGTTTTTTGTCTTATATTATCAGCTTCATTTTTTGGAATATTTATTATTCCGACTTCAATTCCCGTGACTATTTCTTCGTTTGGTATTTTTGATGGGGCTACTGCAAAGTTGAAACCTTTGGCTAGCGCAGATTTGGTTGCGTCATCAAGTCTTGCGTTCGAAAGATTTATGACTACTTTATCGGTGTCAAGTTTTTCAGCTAGTGGATATTTGCGATGAAATAGAGATTCAAATTTTTTTATTTGTCGTTCTTTTACGATCCTTGTGTTGGTCTCGATTCTCTGTTCTGTTAAATTGTCAAGTTGATTCCAGATTATTGGATGAATCACTGACGTTAATTGTAAATGAATTTGTAATAAACTAGAGCCAATGATGTCTAATTTTCTTCTATTGATTTTAATGTTATCTCGTAAAAATGCTAGTCCTGCTTTTTCTAACACTTTTGTTTTTGCACTGCTATTTGTTATTCTGCTAATACGGCACGACACTGGTACAATATTGTTATCTCGACATCTTTGAAGGAAAGAAACATCACATAATAGTTTTGCACGTTTCACTTTAAGTTTTTCGAAATTTTTCGAAAGATGTTGTATTTCCTCCCCGTAGAGGTATATAATATTTGTTTTAAGATTTTCACGGATGAATGAATATGTCATTTTGGTTTTACGGTTTATCCGCGTAATTTGAGATAATTGTCTCCGAGCTTTCGACAGAATCGCATCTGTCATCTTCTTGGGAGTTATTTGCAAACTGTTTTGTGTAGTGATGTTGACTTTTGTTTTAATTCGTCTTCTTTTTCTTTTTCTTTCCTTTTTTTGAATCGGTTGCTCTGTCTTTCACTAGTTCTTTTAATATTTTCAGGTAAAGGTTTCAAGTAGGACGTTATTGATTGGTTTTTGGTAGAGGTATTTCTTATTGTATTGCTGTTATCCGTTGGAATTACAGGATTATACGTTTCTGGTGCATTAGGATTAAAAAAATGAATCCATACATCTGCGAGGCTTCGGGCTTCATCTCTATGATTTAAGCTGTTTGGTCTTTTCATAATCTCTATAGCTTCTCGGAATTGTCTTTCTGAATTTTCATTTATTCTGGCTAAGGTCTTGGATTTCTGTATATCTATTTTATGTCCCTCGGTTAATTTGTGTAAAGCCAGAGTTGAATGAATATTTTTATTTTTTATCTAATAACAAGATCCGAAAGACTGTCCGATGAAAATAACAGACTTCAAGAAATAAACACAATCAAGACAATATTATTAAAAAATGGTTATTCGAAGTCATCTACCCAAAAATTAATAAAAGGTCATAAACTAAAAACAAAAAA